>LPNX010210376.1:96246-134954 GCA_001517045.1 Pseudotsuga menziesii
TTTAATGTAATAATATTTAATTACTTTTAATGCTAATTATGTGTGTTGTTACTATTAAAAAAAAGATTGCGAACTAACAATGTATTAAGTAAATGTAATAAAATGATGGTTAGTCAAACATGATTAAACTAGTGCAATTGTACATGACGGTATAAACACAACCCCACAAAAAGAGGCAAGGTAGAAGACCTGTATTTAAGAGAAAACTTGAGTAGTGGAAATTGTAAAGTTTTAGGAAATGTTGGAAAGTCAAAATGTTGAAAGTGTACAGAAAAAGTGTAAGCAACAAATGTATTAGATAATGAAAAATGCAATGATAAAAGAAAGATGTATAGATAAGCAATTAGTGTTCCATGCACATGTAAAACATATAATGCTAAAATGCGTTTACCTTAAGAAAACGGAACATAGAAAAGATTGCATATATTTTGCTTCAACAACAACATATTTACAAAGTTGATTATTCATCGTGGTAGTCAATGAAAAAACTCCATAGGAAGCCTGTATCACATTAAAACCAAATTTTGAATACTAAAAATAGTTTGGTGTGTTGCATACATGCATAGAAGAAATTGAAGTCCATCTTCATCAAGTATGCTCATGAGACAAAGATATACCAATTATATGATCCAAAGACTAAAAATGTGTACACATTAGCAAAGGTGTGATCTTTGATGAGAGTGCAACCTAGCATGGATGTGTAGTAACTCGAGTGGTGATTTTGTTGATTTGGATATGTTTCTATTGTTTGAAGCATCCAACAAAAATTAATAAGAGGAACCTACAAATAATTGAAAACACTAAATTTGAATATAAATGTGAAGATGTTGAAGAATTTATTGAATCAAGGAGTGCCCTTTGTTGGAACACTGAAAAATGAGCCACAATAACATCCCAACATAGCTCATGAGCATCCTAGTATGTCGAACTCAAGGATTCTTTGCAAACAAAATAGAAGGCTCTCTTGGGAGGTTCCAAAAAATGTGCATCCAATGGCAGAGAAGCTCAACATATGGACAAATAAAGAATGTGAAGAAGTCTAAATTTTTTTGATCATATGTAAAATGTTTGTGCTTTAGCAACAATTGTTGGGACTGAAAACTATTAGAAAGCCTGAGGTTTCGAACTTATGTTTTTTTTACTATTTATTGCTTATTGTGTGAATTATGTGTCTTCTACTTGGAACTCATTGCTGGATAGTGTATGGGTTACACTGAAAAAACCATGAAGTACACACACACATACAAATATCATGTTAGCATTACCACCCCCATCAACATTATAACCAAAAATGAACAAACACTTATTGAAGAATGCACGAATCACAAGTGTGATGCATCTAGGTTTCCACATATATAACTATACTTGAAAATGTTGAAGGCTGGAAGGATTTAACGAAAGAGTGAGAGAGGGAGAAAACGAGAAGTATTCCTAGAATGTAGGTTCTTTTGCATTCAATTGACAATGTATCAATTGCATTTGTGAGAGATCTTAGTGAAAGAGGTTAGATGCAATACCATTAAACTTCAAATTAGTGATAACAATTCCAAATTCAAGCAAAATACAAGTCAAGCATGAGCTGAAAGGTTTTAGAAAATTTTATGTGTTTTGTTATAATTTTGGCATCTTTGCTCTCAACTCATCTCAACTCATTTCCCTTAATTTTGTTTCTCAACCCCATACATATGGCATTTTTATGCAATATTCCCTATGTTTGTAGTTTAGATGAGTTCCATAACTAAGAGATATAAAAATCGCCTGGAAATATCCAAACTTTTCAATCATTAGAGAATTAATATTTTTCATATAATCAAAGGAGTCACACTCCCTTGATTCCCAAATATGCCACGTACTTTGGACAATGCATAAATCTGCTACAGAAATTCAACGTTTAAAACATTAGATATGAATATGCCTCCCTTTGAATACACATGGAGAAATAAAGATCGAATAAGTATCGAGAAGTTGTAAAACATGCGAAGATAAATCATTTGATGATTGGAAAAAATGCCATTATATGTTTCTTTTTATATGCTACATCAACATCTCATCGACCGATAGCTGATTTTTTCAAACCTAAGCAAAATAATTTTGTTGAAGAAAATTGTTGTGTATGTTGTCACTTAAGAAATGATAAGTCAATGGTTATTATATTATTGTGACACTAAATTGGCATTATTGAAATTTCCAAAGTGACTCTAGACCAACATTTCAGGGTTTTCCAATACTTGATAGACGTTGCAGATGTTGCTTATGCAACAATGAGTTTTTTTTAACAAAAAGGAAATGGTGAACCTGTTAAAGTGTAAAGGGTGAGTTGAAGGTACTATTTTCAAACATTTTTTACCAAAAAATCACAAACACACACACAAAACAAATATCTAACTCTTGCCTCACAAACCTCATACATAAAAACACACGTGGAAAAAATTAATGGTAACTTAACAATGCATGCAATGTAAAATCCTATTATAATGTTGGGACTAATTTTAATATCCAATATGATATAATGTGCAACCATCCAACTTCGATTGAATTTGTATGTGACATCCTGTAATACCATCCATCCAAATCTTCTCACTTTTGAAATGAAATGTTTGCTCTGAGGGATTTCTGACATGTTTTTGTTAGTGTTTTTTCCTTGCTCTTGTGCTTGAACTTCCTTATGTTACAAGGATTATTTCGACAACTTAATATAGAACGATGAGGGATTGGGTGCTTGTGTAAATATGTATATTTGGTTTTTGGTTTTTGCTAGCAGAATTTGCTTTGTTATTTCAATTTCCCCTTTTGTTACTAAAGTCATATCTTGGTTGGGTTCAAGGATAGGAATTAATGTTCAACTACACCTCATTATTGACAAACATGAAATAATAGATACAATGGAAATCAAGTTCCCATATTCAAAATTTAACTTAATCACATACACCATGCATAATCTATGTAAATTTATAATAACAAATACAATTTTGAAATTGCAATTTCATCGATAAAGATATTACACTTATCTTTTTCTAATGATGGTCCAAGCAACTAGATGCATATATGAGCAACTTTACACCCACTCATACATATACAAGTTTGATGCCACCACCATGCTAAGCCACCAAGGTGAAGGAATTCAAGCTACGTGCTCTAAACCTAGTCTTTTTTTCCCGTGGCTCAACTAACCCGTTCACAAGAGGGCACTCAAATCATGAAATAGTGATGGTGTCATCTTCCACTACCCTACACAACATAAGCAATATCTTATGTAACACCCCAATTTTGACCTTGTTTGCATTAAATGTATATGATGTATATATTGTAATTAATCATGGTGTGGAGCTAAAGGAAAAAGCCCCAACAATGATTTATCGTTTTATGTTTTGACAATTAAAATCGATGCCGATGGTATTTTGTGCTAGCCAGGCACATTAAAATTTTGGACATCATGTAAATATGTAGTTTAATTAAATACCCACAACAAGCTATGTCAATGCAACATTAAAGAGATGGGGGCATGATTTCCTAAGGATAAGGGGAGGGGGGGATATTCAAACCTTTGAGCCAATGGGGAAAGGGAAAATGTCAAGGGGAAAACCCATCATAACTGTCAACTAAACATTTCTTGTCTTTTTCCCCAATCATTTATTTTTCTGCCATAAGTGGTCGAGGTAGTTATTGCATGGGAATGAGAAGAGTATGGGCAAAAATTCGAATTAGGCAGAGCACCCATTTTTGAAAAACGCGTTTTGAATCCTTGGGCAAGTAAAAACCCAAAAACCTCTGCCCATTCCACCATGCAATCACGTTTTCCTTTTTCACCACCATTCTCCTTCACACTGGACTCTTGGAGGCAGCTGGAGCTTCCTGTGTGTTTCATTTCACGTTTTTGGTTGTTTACCTCATTTTTCCCATGGATGGGAGGTTGTTTATGTAATGCCTAGTGGCTGGGTTGTCTTCCTCACATTTTCTTGTCGAATTCCTCATTTTCCATGCCCAAGAAATTCGTTTTGTGTTGTTGAGCGAATGACCATCAATGATTCACGATTTTGGGGTTCATAGCAGTCATTTTGGCTCATAAAATGCTGAGGATATTTGCTGAGTTCGAATTGCTCACCCATGAGTCGATTTCTCCATTTTACCAATACGTTTTTGGATGAAAAACATTTTTACTCAAACCCAGATCTTTCATTTTGTTGTGTGTGCACCCTTTGTTTTGGTTTGAACCGGTTTGGAGTGGAATTGGGGAAGAATTAGCGTGATAAACCTGGTGGGGAGTGGAATTGATTTCTCCATTTTACCAATACGTTTTTGGATGAAAAACATTTTTACTCAAACCCAGATCTTGCATTTTGTTGTGTGTGCACCCTTTGTTTTGGTCTGAACCGGTTTGGAGTGGAATTGGGGAAGAATTAGCGTGATAAACCTAGTGGGGAGAGGAACCTCAAAGACAGATCAGGAGGAGCTGGTTTTTCTTCTTTGCACACCCTGAAGAGCACTGGAATGGAAGGGATAGCCCGATGGACTGTATAGAAGAGAAGGGATGCTTCCTTGTGTTGTGTGTTTATGTGTGGGGAAAGCCAAGCCAGATCTTGTGTAGGTGCCCATAGCTCTGTGGTTGAGCTCACTAGCTTAGCAATTCAACCTTCCACCTCCTTATCATCATGATAAACCCAAATGTAGCTTTGGCTTGGCTGAATTCTGATGTGTATTTGGCTATGTTTGAGCCTGCTGTAGTTCCCTTATTCCTTGTGGGAATAATTCCCAACTCGGGGGTGGAAGTGATGCTAAGAGATCGATGAGCTCACTGGCCTATGGTTGGGTGGAACGTTGCAGCGACATTGCTGGTTGTGGGAAGCTTCTTTTCAAGATAAGTATTTCTTGTGTATTCTCCTTTGCAACTGTATTTGTTTTATAAATTAGTATGAACATGATGAATGCTTGAATGGAATGTGTTTTGCTTTCATTGTATGTTAATGATTTATGCATCTGTGTATGCTTTTATTCCAATGCATTTTATTTTACGTTCATGGGGCTAGATTGCCCAGATTCGTTAGCAGTAATGGTGTGTCCTCTCTCTGGCAGAGGGGTGGGGTCGTGACATCTTACCCTTTGTTGCTTAATAACTCCTCGAGGATTTTCATTAGAGAAAATTTCAACTCAAAATGGGCCTTTTAACTTTAACTCAAATTCCATGTCATCTTGTGTTAGCCAATGAAATTGCTTTAAATTTGAAATACCGTATAGGTCTTAAACACTTTTTTAATATAAATTTGGGGATAGGTATCATAAAAAAAACTACTTTTTTGTTTGTATTTTTGACATATCTCCCCGTTTTTTTACTCAAATTTCATGATGTCATCATCACGTTTTTTCATGTATTTCTTGTTTTTTGGGTAGCGGGGTTCGTCAAAAGTATGTTGAGTGGGTACTCGTTGGATGCGGAATTTAATTCCGCAGCCAACGAGCTCTCCCATCGAAATTTGAGGAAAAACACAGGGAGATATGTCGAAAATACAAACAAAAAAATAGTTTTTTCTTTTCTTCCCCCAAAATTAATAAATATTATTTTATTAATTTTTTTTAGGAGGCCCATTTTGAGGTGAAATTTCCTCTAATGCATCCCCTTTAGTTCTCTTCAATGTAGCAAAACAAAATCCAATCCTTTGAATTCTTTTTTAGGATAGCTTGGAAGAATATAACTTAGCTCTCAAACACAAATACACATCAAAAACTTGTGGGTGAAGGCTTCCTAACTTTCCCACCCTCTATTCTCCTCTACGACCTCTCAATCTCTTCCCCATAGTCTGTAAATTCCCCTTTCATGGTCTCAATCTCTTCCCCATAGTATGTAAATTCCCCTTTCATGGTATTGATCTTTTGACATCTTCAAATTTCTATTTAATAGTGATGTGTGGAGAACACAACATGATAGTTGGAAAGATTGAACTTGAGAATGATGACAATAAATTTACATTAAGAGAGTTGAACATGTTATGGTTGAATTTTATTTCCATATGAGAAAGAAGTATTCTTACATTTCTCCCATGATTATTGTACTCAACCCAAGCTCAAATAACTACACGAGGTGATTATTGTACTCAACCCAAGCTCAAATAACTACACGAGGTAGACTCCCTCCCCAACATTTTATATGCACTCAATTATAAACTTTTTATGTCAAAGGAGGAGGGTACCTTCATTTAAGGTATAAGGAAGAAAATGGATGATACTTTAAGTTGGCACTTAGTATTAGAGGATTAGTTTCCCAAAGGTTCCCTTTCGTCTTGCCCTCTTTTGGATCATATCCCCTCTCATCCTCTCTATAGTTATCTCATACTAATATATGTTATTCCAACATTAATATTTGGATACATGGGGTCCATCAAATATGTTTACAACATTACCTACCTAACCATGTAGTGGCGGGACCTTGGCATTGGCCTTGAACTCCCTAATAGGAATCTAAACAAACATATTTACATAGTAATAATAATGAATTTTCTTATGATTAAAAAGAAGGTAGTGGGCTATTGACATGTATTAAATATTTTGATTATATTTTGTGTGTTATATAAATTTGGTAGGTTTTTCCACCAAGTAAATACTTGTAACACTGGTGGGAAAGGGTAAAAATAAATAAATTTGGTAGGTTTTTCCACCAAGTAGATACTTGTAACACTGCTGGGAAAGGGTAAAAAAAATGGACAAACTCAACCTTAGAGACAATTTTACCTTGAACTACTCATTTTACCCAATTGAATCGTTAAAAAATACATTATGAACAAAACATCAATAGTAAATAAAATGAAACTATAATAATTAATTATGGTGATAGATTACTCCGTTATCTTTTTGTGACATTGAGACCAAGAACAACAACTTCTTTTCTTGCATTTTTATTGCAGATCAATTCTACAACAAACTATTATTATACTCACGTATAATGCAACAATGAAAAACACTAATTTACCAAATCAAATATTGTGTTCTAAAAACTTGTAATTTGAAATTCAATTGTTATGGATTTGATAAGGACAATGTTCTGTGTGTATGCTAGTTTAAAACTTTAACCTCCCTGATCATGAAGGATAAAAAATCTGGTTCCATAAAACAAACAAAGGAGTTGATTAATTGTTACAAGGAAGTTGGTAAAATGTCCCAAGTTTTAGATCTTTCCAGTTATTTTTATGGAGTTGACTAAAATTATACAATTCTAAACATACATTTGCAATTTTCATAAAAAATCCAACCAAAACTTACAATTTTAAACTTGCACTTAAAAAACAAGAATTTCCATGGCTATATTTATGGATGGATGAATTCTAGAGGGCAGTTGGTGTGAAAGTAGGTATTGGAATTGGTTGTTTAAACATACATTTGCAATTTTCATAAAAAATCCAACCAAAACTTACAATTTTAAACTTGCACTTAAAAAACAAGAATTTCCATGGCTATATTTATGGATGGATGAATTCTAGAGAGCAGTTGGTGTGAAAGTAGGTATTGGAATTAGTTGTTCTTGGTCTCACTGAAAGGTCTAGTAGATAGCTTACTATGGTATGAACATTGACTTTGAGTTACTAGTAACCACTCACATAACTATATTCTTTTTTCTAAGGCATGAAAAAATAGGTTAAAAGAAAATGTTCAAGAGTAAATCAAATGAAACTATCATTTATCTACTAAAAAAATTCAAAAAAAGGAACTCTTGATTATTTGAGTTATTGGGTGTTTGATAAACATTGAATTTATTAGTTACTAGAAATTACGGAAATAACCATATCCCTTTAGAGTAAGCTAAACTCTAGATGATTTGCATCAAGGCTAATTCATTTTCTTTTATCATTGATAAGTCAAATTTATATTAAATACTTAAATATAATTAGTATTGACTTTCTCACATAACTATATTCCTTTTTCTAGCGCATACAATTAGGTCATCATTGACTAATCAGATTTATATTAAATATTTAAATATATTCCACATTAACTTTACTAGTTACAAGAACTAGATAACCATATTTCTTAACTATATTCATTTTTCCTGGGGCATGAAATTAGGTTACCATGTGATGAAAAGTTCAAAACTAGTCTGATTTTGAAAAAATCTCACAGAAATTTAAAAAAAAATTAGTTACAAAATTAGTTACAGCTGTCAAACTCTAAAATTTTGGGTGGTCTGGAAATTTTGACCAAATCCATTTTTATCATTAAAATCCGAATTACACAATTAAATTCATATTTTACAAAATAAAAAACACTTGAATTTGATTTAGGTAAAAAACACTTCCAGAAATTTTTAAAAAAATTAGTTACAGATGTCAAACTCTAAAATTTTGGGTGGTCTGGAAATTTTGACCAAATCCATTTTTATCATTAAAATCAGAATTACACAATTAAATTCATATTTTACAAAATAAAAAACACTTCAATTTGATTTAGATTAACAACTCCTCCAAACAAAATCCTCAAGTTCATATTTTACAAAATAAAAAAACACTTGAATTTGATTCAGGTTAAAAACTCCTCCAAACAAAATCCTCAAATATTTAGGCTTCTCCTCCCTCATTTTATATATATTTAACCTCATTTCATTTTTTCAGCAGGCTTGGTTCACTTTCAAGTTTTCAGGATCTGTGTAAAGCTGGACTAGGAAATAGGTGTATTTGAAGTGCTCTAATGGAGGTTCTTCCAGACGATCCGTGCTTGCAAAAAGTGCCCTACGAATCCCACGAGAACCTGAAAGCTGTGTGCAGAGACTGGGAGACCAAGCTGAGTAGCCCTAAGTTCTACAGGGACAGAAAGATATCTGGGACAAGCGAACAACTTATATGCTTCATTCAAAAGGATCGTAGCGCCGATGGCAATCTCGTCTTTGGAATAAAGGTATATGACCCTGTGAAGGGCACCTTGGAAAGGCTATCTCCCTTTGATGATGCCGAGTGTCCTGGAATACCGATATGGTGTCAGGATGGCAGGCTCCAGTGCTGGGCAATTTGTCTATTTCCTTTTTTGGCTAGGCCAACGGAGAAAAAACAGAGATAGCTGGTTTATTTCAATTCATTGAGATCATTGAGATTGTGGTTTAAGGCCTGATCCAATCTGCCGTCGAATAAAACAAAATAAAGTGGAGATTTTGTTTTTGCAATTTCTTGCCGAGACCGCTGGTTTCATCTGATCGAGGCTAAACGGATCGACAGTATTGGACCACACATCAGATCTCATTTCTTTATGAGCTCCGCTGCCTCCCGTGCATGCATTCTCCAGGCCGCTGTGTTCGCTCTGAACACAGCATATCCGCTCCATCCCTCGGTTCCCTGTCTGAACACAGCAGATCCGCTCCATCCCTCGGTTCCCTGGCATAGTCGCAGATCTATTCAGTATTGGGACACAGCAGCTCCTATCAGGTGGCGCTCCAACTGCCGGTTTGCTCCAGTTCACGTGGAAGCACCGTATCAGCTAGTTCTCACGGCCGCCACTCAGAGAACATAATAAGTCAAGCCTCGGCACCACGCTCGAGAGAACCTGCCAATGCGATCTTCAAAGGTCACTACCCATGAGTGATCTTATTGATCCGCGATTCAGTGGTCCACTCCTGCGCCCACCAGACAGATCTGCCACTTCCAGATGGTGAAACACTTTTTTTTGGGTCAAATACAAAAAAGAGGGAACCGGGAGAGCTCACCGTCTGATCATACAATCTTATTGGAGGTTATATCTAGAAAATAAGATCTATCCTTGAATATGGTGCTACCAGAAGCCTCCGAGAAGAATTTGAAGAGGTAAGAAATATCTTAATACCACAAGGTTTATGGCAAAGCTTTAATGGAGATGAGTATGATGTATGGGAAATCAAAGTAATTAATGTGTTAAAATTACAAGATTTGTGGCACTTCATAGTTAAAGAGGATCCCATTGATCCAGAAAAGTTTAATTCTTTGACAGAATTCGAAAAAGAAAGAAGGCAAGTTGTTGCCTTATCAGGCCACGTTTATCACAAAAAACGGTGTAGAAACGGCAACGAGACGGAAAACGCCGTTTTCTACGGCCGTTTTCGTTTCTGCAGCCAAAATTCCGTTTCTTAAAAGACGCAGCGTTTTCCCCAGCGGTTTATCAAGAAACGAATTTTCGTTTTTTTGCGAATTGGTTAATTTCGGGGTTTAATTTTTAGATTTTTGATAGGTAATGAGGCAAGCAAGTGTGGATAGAGTTGACATCGTGTGCTTTTGCAAGAGGATTTCAGCTGAAGTTCCAAGGATCTCCGTTAAAGGTTCTGGCTTTATTGAATCAATCCAGCAATTCCACCGATTTCACCTACACACCAAGTGTTGGTTGATAGCAGCACATTAGTAGGCTGACCAAGTTCATAGCAAAGGTCAAGTGTCCTCGCTAGTGAATGCTCTAAGTTTGGGGCATCATATCATAAGTAAATTGGGTAAATGTATTTTACTATCTAGAGATAGTAAATTGCAACGATAAACACCGTATGGACAAATGAGTAAATTGCAACGATAGACACCTTATGGACAAATGCCCAAGCTATCGTATGTTCTGTTATAAATTTCTCCAAAACATTTTTAAAAATCCTATTCCAGTTAATATATTATAATTTTATTCATTCGTTTGTTCTGTTATAAATTTCTCCAAAACCTTTTTGAAATTGCTATTTCAATTAATATATTATAATTTTATTCATTCATATCCCAGAAATGGGGTTATTATAGGTTGCAGTATATGTCCCATTTCCATTCTTTTCATTTGAAGATTTCAGTATTAATATCAATAGGTTTACAGAGCCCAAAACATCTAAAACAAGATCTTATCATATATATTTGTGAATAATAGTTGTGTTTTGGCAGGCTTACACGTATCGTAAACAAATCAGCCATAATATGTAAATTTATGATTTCTTTGTACTATTTTTTCCTCTTTAAACCTATAATGAATTGGTTTCCATTCTTCAATTCGGAGTTGAACGAACATGGAGTTTGTTTGTTAGTCTTTGAAGCTAAAATTAATTGGGTGAAGCTTGTTGGAGCTTAGAGTTTGAAATGCTGAACCAAGTCGAGTCAGTACTAAAATCTGCAAATTGTCATAATATTTAATTTATATATTTTAATTAATTCAATTGTTTGTTTTTCTCTCTCCTCGTTTCTTATACTTGCGAAACCTGGTAACTTCGTTTCTCGTACCGTTCTCGTTTCTCGTTTCGTTTCCCGTTTCTCGTTTCTGGTAACATAGTACAAGACAGTATAGATTATTCCTTATTTCATTACATTGTAGAAGCTGATACTCCAAAGAGAGCATGGGATACACTGAAAAAAATCTTCAATGAGGAACCAACGGTAGAGGAAGATGACTCTGTAAGTCAGGCAGCGCACCAAGAATCCCACACTGAAGTGGAAGACAGTCAAGATGACTGTGTCTATGAGGCAGCTAGTGATCATGTAATCCCAGCAAATGATATTGATCCAGTTATGTTTGACGATGATAGTGAAAGCAAACCTGTCATTGCAGCGGTACTCAATGATGTGAGTGATAGTCTCTTTGAGCAAGAGACAGTTGATAGTAGCATAGAAGCTGCAATAGTTGTTGAGAATGAACAACAACTAGCTGATAGCATCACAAAAGAAACAACATTATGCAGTCCACCCCAAAACGAAAAAACCAAAAGTTTGAGGGAGATCTATGAGCAGGCTCCAGTGCTGGGCAATTTTCCTATTTTCTTTTTGTTGAGAATGAACAACAACTAGCTGATAGCATCACAAAAGAAACAACATTATGCAGTCCACCCCAAAACGAAAAAACCAAAAGTTTGAGGGAGATCTATGAGCAGGCTCCAGTGCTGGGCAATTTTCCTATTTTCTTTTTTTGCAGCTTCTATGCTGCTATCAAGTGTCTCTTGCTCAGAGAGACTATCACTCACATCATTGAGTACCGCTGCAATGACATGTTTTCTTTCAATGTCATCATCAAACATAACTGGATCAATATCATTTGCTGGGATTACATGATCACTAGCTGCCTCATAGACACAGTCATCTCGACTGTCTTCCACTTCAGTGTGGGATTCTTGGTGCTCTCCCTGACTTACAGAGTCATCTTCCTCTACCATTGGTTCTTCACTGAATATTTCTTTCAGTGTATCCCATGCTCTCTTTGGAGTATCAGCTTCTACAATGCAATGAAATAAGGAATAGTCTATATTGTCTTGTATGAGACATAAGGCAACAACTTGTCTTCTTTCTTTTTCGAATTTTGTCAAAGAATTAAACTTTTCTAAATCAATGGGATCCTCTTCAACTATGAAGTGCCACAAATCTTGTAATTTTAACACATTAATTACTTTAATTTCCCATATGTCATACTCATCTCCATTAAAGCTCTGCCATAAATCTTGTGGTGTTAAGATATTTCTTATCTCTTCAAATTCTTTGGGACTGTTTTCTATTGCTCCATTCTATTCTTTCACAATTAGAATTTGCTCAATGTAGTTTTGAAATTATTCAATTTTTGACTACATTGAAATTATTCAATTTTAGTACTAATTGCCTCATTCTTTCACTATCTTACCAACATGGCTTTAATCTTTATTCATAAGACACTATCATATATGTTTGTAGTTTTACAGTCATTATTCCTTCATTATAGTTTTTATAGTTATTCAATTTGTGTATTAATGGTCTCATTCCTTCACTATCTTACCACCATGGCTTTAATCTTTACTCATAAGACATTATCATATATATGTCTCTTTATGTGCAGAGGTGGTTGTCTCTTTATGTGCAGGGCAGGGGTGACGCTCTCTAGGAAATAAAGCACATTGTTTAATGTGTCTTATATATATATATCTTACCAGCATGGATTTAATGTTTACTCATAGACTTTATCATGTATATATATGTCTCAATTTTAATGTTTACACCACGAAGAGTGGCAAAATTTTAATTGGACTGCCACTGTTATAATGCTCTGCCGTCATAAAAGAAAACTACTCTGGACTTGTAGACGGATTGTAGTCTGGACTTGCCAGCTCGCTCTTCGTGAATATAGTACTGAATCCTGATGGCAAAAGCGATCCTTCTGACATCTGTGATCATGATGTGGTGGGTGCTGGCAATATTCATGCCTTTGAATTTGATATTGCAATGAAAGAATTCCTGACTAATAACCTAGACTTTCAAGATAAATACACAGTTCCTACTGATATTCGTATTGAAAGGTTTTCAGAAAACCCAAGCGAGAATCAAGATAGTGCAATAGTGCACGACGATACATCTGTGAATGAGGTGATTTCTAGATGCAAAGCGAATGGCGAGATGTATGAAAACGAGTCTCCAGAAAAAACGAAATTGTGGTAGTTGAAGACAGCACTGATAATGAAGATGAAGCCTCGGATTGTGAAACCATTGTTTCCACTCATTCCAACCTCGATAATCTTCCTTCCAGATAGGTAAGAAGGAAAGCTCCAATCATATTTGTTCGAGGAAAGCAGCAACTTCTAGTGGACTATCTTCCTCTGACTGAATCTACAAAGGCGGGAACAGAAGAAAAAACAAAAGCAAAAACCTCAAATGTTAGTGAGCATAACAGGGCTGGAGACACAGTTGTGATGTGTTATCAAAGCATGCTCAGTCTGTTGTTGTTGTTGCAGCATTCATCTCATTTCATGTAATGTTAGGGGAGGCTTTGATTATTGAAAGTTTCTTGGTTGTTGCTATTGTCTGTTCCACAGGCATATCTTGAGTTTTCTATTTAGTTAAATTTATTTGAAACAGTAATTTATTTAAGAAATGAGATGTTCAGTTACATACTTGTCAATCAAAGCTATTAGAAATTTCCTATATCTTCTATTTATTTAGTTAAAGCATTAAAAGCTATAGTTTCCAAGAAAGAACTCTCGTCTTAATTCAAGGCAGCATAACAAGTTGTAATTATTTTTCAACTTCAGCATAACAAGTTGCAATTATTTTTTGATTGAAAACTAAAGGCTACGTCGACAAAACCCCTCGTTTCCATTGGACAGCTATTAAGATGCCATTATGGTGAGACCCCTGTGATTCCAAGATTAGGTTATGCAACAAGTGACACAAATTGGGTTTAGGCTGTGTATGTACTGTCTATGGGCATCATAATTATAAACTCGATAAGTTGTCTGCACTTATCAATTAAATCTGGATTGTGCATGGAAATTTTTTTAATTCAC
Organism: Pseudotsuga menziesii; assembly: GCA_001517045.1. NCBI lineage: Eukaryota > Viridiplantae > Streptophyta > Pinopsida > Pinales > Pinaceae > Pseudotsuga > Pseudotsuga menziesii. The sequence continues at coordinate 110,441 of LPNX010210376.1, forward strand.
AATCTTCTTTTGGGACATTGAATCCATAAATCTGATCATGCAGCTCATGCCACAAAATCCTGGAAATTCTTTTTAATGTTCAACAATCTGTGGAAGAAACTAAGTCTGCAGCACTGCGCAGGCGCAGTGCTTAAGGATCTAAGAGGTATCTCTGATAGTTGGAATGGAAAGTGAACACACACATTAAGATGGTGATTTAGTGGAGAAACGAGGGAGATTATGATATTGTTATTTTAGTGATTGCACTTGGGACATCCTCCTAGAGATATCCATACATACTAATAATGGATTACTGACTCTGATCCTTTTTGAACATCCGGTTAGTCTACTTTTAGAGTTGGAGCAGTGGAATGTTTTAGATGAAAAATGTCGATATTGTTTATGGTATTAGATTGTCATGGAGAGGGGATTGACCTTATCATATTGGATTAGATTCCACATAACTTGTGACTTAACATTTGGATTAACATTTGGATTAGATTCCACATAACTTGTGACTTAACAGGGCCGAGACGTCTCGAAGTGGATAATAAATTTGGATAATAAATTTAGTAAAGGGTTTGTAGCTAAGGGATGGTCAATGTACCTTGGAAATTATCAATAGACAATAGCAGGATGATGCCAATAGGATAAAGGTGGTCTATTAAGGCTCTCTCAGTTAATATTCACCTATCAGTTCTTGCTGAATTGTGTTGATCTCAATTAATCTCCACTTATCAATTCTAGAATCCAATAAACATGGACTTGGGTTGACTTCTGACTCATGGGATCTAACTTTTGTTGCTTATTGTTGGTCACCAGCAATTACCTTGCTAAATGTGAACACTTCTTTTGGATTTGCTCTAAGGTGTATCACTTGTTCTCTATAGCACAATCTTGTTCCAAGTCCATACGAGCTTCAACAAGAAGATTTTCATTAATCAACACGAGATTCTTCTCCATCATTCTACAACATCAATGCCTCATAGAGCTTCAAGCAATCCATGTTGAACACTAATAATTGCACATACAATGGGTAATTTGAACATGTTCTGTCCAATCTGCTAGATGATGATCTACAAGCCATATCTACATGTCTTAAGCTTTTGTAATCCTTGAAGCGTTATTTCTGAAGATAAACCAAGACTTTGTCCCCTGCATCAAATTGAATCTCTATGCAATGTCGATAATCCTGGACGTTGTTTTTCTATTGACTCTTGAAGATATTGTCGAACTTCACAATCCTTTCGGATGTGTTCAATGAACCGAATTACTTGCCCATGTTTAGCGACTTCCTTCATTGTTATTGTATTGTGTATCTATTGACTCTTTTGAAAAGCTTGTCGAACTTCACAATCCTTTTGGATGTGTTAAATGAACCTCATTACTTTCCCATGCTTAGTGACTTCATTCATTGTTATTGTATTGCGTATGTGACCAGGGTAGCTAATGGATCGTTCAACGAGAATCCATGGCACACTTTAAAATGTGAAGTGTCTATTGCACTATGCATCGCACGATTGTAGACACATTTTTGGGATATTGTCATCCCATGTCTTAAAATGTTGATAATTGAAAATACGTTGGAGTATAGTATAATTGCTACACGTTTAAGAATCTAATGTGGACTAATCACCACACCGTGATCATGGACTATGTCTTTGTTTGGAAAGTTTACCAACATTTAAAGGTTTTGGTGTAACAAAAAACCTTATATGGTATCAAATCTAGGATTTTAGGAGAAATCACATAGGCACTTTATTTGCAGGTTCATGAGAAAGACGCCGTCATAAAGAATGGAGTTTTCACTAGAAATTATTTTCACCCTACATAATTATTTTGAGTGGAAGCTAATTTTTTTGCTTAAGCTTAGATGCAAATGCTTGTACCGAATAACAATAACTATAGAAGTTGATCCAACATTGTTTATCGAGAAAAATAGGTATTTCAATCGTATAGATGAGGCCTACAGTTTTATTTGCATGTAAATGTCCCTAGAGTTGTTGTTTCACTTTGAAGTTTATACCTAGATGAGATTTGGACAAAGTTGGAATCTTTCTTAGGAAACGAGGATGAAATGAGAGGCCACATGCTCGAGGTAGAGTTTAAATTCCTCAGATCAAAGAACCTTTGAATACATCTAAGACTTATTTACGAAGTTCAAGTCCTTTCTTCTTCATCTAAATAGATGTGGTATTGACAAATTAACTCAACATAGTTAGTTGATCCTTTCTTTTTTGGAAAAAAACTTGGTCTAGAAAATGTTGTGTTTTTTTCAACATTCCGTGCAATGATATTCACTTCAAGAGTAGCGTGGAAAATGTCGAATTTGCATAAGTTTATTGAATCTATAATGCATGAGCAAGACATTAAGCTCATAAAAAATGGGACAATCAAGGGTTCCATTACGCATGCACTTACTATGCATGAGAGTCGCAACACATTCAATCTGAATTCCAAGCAGAAAGGAAAGCGTGAACCCATTATGGACAAAAGAAGGAAGTGAATTCCAAGCCCCTTGATGATTCCTACAGATCCCATGGTAGAAAGAGAAAGAAAGGGAAGGAAAAATGTGGTTACTGCAACTGCGACTTTCATCCCAAATCATCACTCCATAAGAAGACAATAGATTTCCTGTAGAAGGTGATTCAACAAAACAATATTGGGGGCTACATTCTCGAGAATACCAAGAAGAACCTTGTAGATCAATGCCAAACAAAAGAGTTATAGTATCATGCTTTAGTTTCTATTAATTCTTCTCCTAATGCATGGATCCTGGATTCAGGCGCATCCTATCATATGCCATTCACAAAAAAGATTTTGTCTTATGGTGTTGCATGCACGGGTCCTCCCATCCTCATAGATGATGATACTCCAATAGAGGTCACTAGACAAGGGAGAGTAAAACTCCAACATGGAAGTTTTAAGAATTCCTTTTGATATATTCCAAAACTCTCTATGAATCTACTCTATTTATAAGATAACACATTTAGGCACACGAAAAAGTGTTGGCCCTAGGAAATTTTGGACAATTTTGGGTACCAATTTTTGGAACCATGGACCAAGTGTGAACGATAATAGGATGAAGTGATTTGACAAGGTGGTCAAGCCCGACGAAGCAACCAATTTTTGAGGAGGTTGGGTACTTTGACGATGAAAATCCATTGAAGTTGGTTAGTTAGTTTGGGGTTGGTCCACATATATGATGAGTTGAGTAGTGGGGTAGTGGGAGCAGGGAAGGACATGTGCACCCTTTAAATATGTAATAATTTGGGATTTTTTGGGTTAGCTAAGGGAGATAAGTTGGATGAACTAAGATAGATGTATGTAACACTCCTATGTTTTTGTTTTCATGGAGGTTGTCTCATTTTTTTCTACATCTGTTGAAGAATAGAGTCGCAAGATTAATGTTGATCTGCAGGTTGTGTGTGCAGATCCTTTTACAATGGGAGTTTGGAGGAATGTCTACAGGATATGTGCGTAAACTAAAGTGATCTTACCGCAACTCTTCAATAATAATGATCACTTTTGTGTTTTTTCCCATCTTGGGTTTCCACGTTAAATCTTAGGTGTCTCTTATGTTATGCTACATGTGTGATCTGTTATTTGTTTAATACTATGTTTGATGATGATTATGGGAATTGAATGGATTATCAAATGAATGTTAGTTATGCTGTTGAATTTATAGCCGGATGTTGTAGTTAGTTGGAAAATTCCTTGTCGAGGTGATCTCTCTGTCGTAGGTAACTATCTATTGCAGTTACATATCTGATTAAAATGTATGTGTTGGAAATGTTTCCCTTTCCCGCTACAGAAAAATGGTTCCTACAGTCCCCATAAGGTGCTTTGGGTGAGACCTCACCTACTCTATGTGGGTTTCTAAAAGGTCTAAACCCATTTCAGGCTAGTATCTAGGTGTTTGTTGGTATGTCGCAGTTGGAAACTGTGTTGAAGTCTTATTTAGACAACAAATGGTTCTGTTGTCGAGACCTGGATCTACATTGAAGGTGAATGTTTATGTGGCATGCATTGAAGCCTAAGATTGAGGCTTGGCTTAGTTATAAGAAGCAAGAGTTTTCCCAAGAAGAAAACTGAGATCCACAATTGACTCCAAAGTAATGGCTAGGTAAGTATGCCTATTATGATATTCATTCATATTTCTTTGGAGAATTTCTTATATTGTTAATTGAGTAGTTGCCGAAGTTAACGTTCCAAAAGAGGAACTTCCAAGGGGGTAAGTAAAAAATTTGGATGCCTGAGTTGATCCAGCGACTGAAAAGTGTGGATAACAAAATTTCATGTTCTGTCGATTATTGGGTCGCTAGTATTCTGGAGGAATACATCAATGAGTTTGTTGTCGATACTATCAAGTCGTATAGTACAATAGAAAGGGAATTCTTTAGAGGGCCTCGAGGAAGCTATTTGAGATCCTCGAATTTGTGGATTAAGATTCTATTATGTGAAAAAGAGATCTTAAGGATGAAATCCGATGAGTAAGTAATTGTGTGTGGTGGGAATGGGTATTGATTAGTGGAAGGTATGGGAAAATTGTATGAAATGAGATGAAATGTTAAGGGGAGAAGGAAGTGAGACAGACATAGTGTGTGGTTTCCTGCAGAGTGGGAAGATATTTCAATTGAACAAGAGCAAGAGGACTTTGACAAGGAGAGAAGGTTGCAGTGTGACTGGGAGAAGAGACTACGAATCGGTACCTGTTAACAAAAAAAATCAATGAATGCAAACATAGATTGATTCCCTAGTCTAAATGGTTTAGATCTAGAAAAAAACAAGACATAAATGTAAACCTTTCCCTAGATTGATCAAATCACTTGAATATGAAGAATCTTTACCTCTTGTCGAAGGTTGTCCTCGTTAGCTTGAAGCTTTTTCAATCCCATAGATGAAGAGAATACTTGAAAAAGGATCAAAGCAAACAAGAAACAAGTGGAAACAGAAGATGATATAATATATCTAAACAATTGACCAAGGAGAATTGTTATAAATGAAGTTACACATCATTTATGGGAAGGGAAAACAATAATGTATTAACAATTAAAGGAAATAATACAACCATGATGCCTTGGTGTTGAAAGTCCTTTCCAATAAATCATTTCATCAAAGGTGAGTTATCATACCTCATATAATTTCTCCAGCATTTACTTGCTCTCATTCCATCCCCCCATCCCATGAGGGTGATCTCTCATTTATATGCCAAAATATATGAAGAAGGGATGAGAGGACAAAGGGAGAAGGATGAGGTGGGATACTTGTTATAGTTGGATTTGCCACACTTTGTAGATCATGTTTTTATGGCCTATCCTTATCCCTATGCAGACTCTTTAAACCCCCTTTGCTCATAATTACTTTGATGCTCTAGAAAATCCCTTTAAAATGTAATTTTATGGGTATACGTGGGTTGCCATCTTACATCCCACTTGTACATGCATCTTTCTCCACTATGACCTTCATACATCGAGAAATGTGCTCAAAAATAAATATTTGGAGTTTTCCTCGTCAAGTAACGAATAGCTTGACTCTCGGCCTTCCATATGTTGGGAAATGCTCTGATTCGACCCTTCACTTCTCATTGAGGGGCTATATATTGAGCTACTTGGAAGCATTGAAAGAGGAGGACTTGTGAGAGCAAAGAAATTATAGTGGAATTGTGCCCCATTCTTGCATACTTGAGCCTACATACCTTTGTCTTTGGACTAGCCATTGGTGCTATTTCCCAAGCTTGTATTTGTCTTGTGAGCTTTCCTTGATGTGGAGGATTGAATCGGTGGAGGACACGGTTTCTAGATTTCGACGAGGTGCCGACAGAGGTTGTCATTTGTATCTATGTTTACTTTAATAGAAATATCTATTTCTCTTCCATTATATGTGTAACTATGAATATTTGTATCCATAGATGTAGTTTCTTTGAGTATAAGTTGGATTTGAATATGCTAGAGTAGGTTTTAACACTTAATATCTATCATGTAGGTACAAGTGTGATTGAAATATCAACGAGGATATTCTACGAACGTCCAGAATAAGGTACAATTTCCTCCCTTAGAGTTAGTCTTGTTTATATCTTTAGCATATTTTAAAATATTGATTTCTAGTGTCATAATGATTGTTGTGGTCCACCCCAATCCATAGGAAGTTTTATCCGTAACAGAATTGGTGACTTTGCTAGGGATTTTCCTTTTTGTCGGGGCTTGGATACACTTTTTTGTTTGATTTTCTCTCTGCTTATCCCTATTTGCATGTCACATTTGGTAGTATGTTCATTCATTGAAAGTCCCCTAGAGTGGTTTGACCTTGGGCCTGCTTTTTACTACCTTTTCATTTTTATACGTGGGTCACAGAATATACAGTCACGTATATATGCAGGCAATAATCTGCCTAGTTGCGTACATACGATGTCGGTTCTTTGAATAGTCACATACATCCTCCCTTTTGGTTGAGTTCTTGATGTGTGAAGTTGTTGGGTGGGTTGTGAGTGTGATTGGGTCTTCTTGGGTACCAATACTATCTGTTGACTATTCCTTTTGTGACCGAAAATCCATTTTCGTTAATTTTCTTTCTTTGAAAATTTTCCTAGTTGATTTATATCAATTTTGTTTTGGAATTACTGAATTAGTCTTTTAGTCTCAGTGTCTTGATTGATTTGTGTTTTCTACTTATTGTAGAGACTGAGAGATTTAGTGACTTTTATTGTATTTTCAAAATAATTTTATAGTTGCATACTTACTTGCATATCACATATGCATTTAAGGAGGTACTTGCATTGGGTTGCTTAGATTAGATTAGTGTTTAGACTTTCATATAGGAATGATTTCATTGGAATTTGAAACATAATGGAATTTTTTGCATTACATGTGGTGGCATACCACCTTTTCATGATTAAAAACGAGTTGCACTTAGCATTATTTTTGGGTGTGCATATTTATTTCATTACTGAGTCATAATATTTCTAGTTGCATGTTCATTACCCTTGAGTAATCACAACCATTAAAATTAACGCTTAACTTAAAATTAATTACACTTTTTATTTGATAGAGTTGCACCAACAAGCTTAGGTTGTAGAGTCTTAGAATGGGGTGTCGTGAGTAAATTTTTCCAAGACTATGAGACAAAATAATTAGGTGTCTCTCAAGGTGAGAAGTGAAATCCTTGGTAACAGGAGGCTCCTCTTACACAGTATTAAGCACGAGACAATGCACATATTAGTGGTGGGGATAGCCCCTTTCCACATTCTGTTGAGAATCATATATATTTCCAGGATCTTATTCGTATCTGGGGGATTTTGAGGTACCTTCGGTGCTTTCGAGCTTCAAGCTTTGTTACCCTGGCCACACAGTAGATCCCACCTATGACTATCTTCTTGAGCATTGGTTATATTGAGGTGACTTTAGTTTCTTTACCTAGGTATCACAGAGGGTACTTATAGAGGTTATTATGTGAGTGTCATGTCTAGGTTGGGCTCAGACAATACAATCACTATATGCGTTTAAGATGGGGGACACTATAATTGATTACACACCCCCGCTTGTAGTGTATGGGAGTCGCATGCCTATTCTAGGTGAGACATACCTACTGCATTCGAGATCTCACGTGTCCTCGTTCTCTGCTTGTTTTCATCTTCCCTAGTTTTATTAAGGGGTGTGCTCTTTATGCACTAGTTGTATTTAGGGCTCATGGCTACTTGAGTCTCTTTATGTTCTCTTGTGTTCTAGTTCTATTACGTTCGGCGTGCCTTACATCACTACTAGTATTCCATCACTTGCTCTAGGTTCTATTGCGGACCCTAGTGTTGGACTGGGGGCCACCACAACCCCTTACCTTGCACATAGTAATTTGGAAGTGGTCATATTTCACCTTTTACTCCATTTGTGGGAGGATTATTTCCCCTCCTTCACCTAGTATTGACACCAGTGTTCACTTCCCTGGGGGTGGTAGTAAATACATGCACGTTGGGTCTATGGTTTACATTCCTTCTTGTTTCCCATCGTCCACTGCATCAATTCATTCAGATTCTTTTCTTATGATCAATCCTCCATTTATATTATAGTTTGGACAGTTTACTGACTATTTCTAGCTATGTTGGGACTTATATTGTCTCAATTCCATCCAAGCAGATCTTTCCATATATCTTTTGCAGCTTGATTATCCCATACCTAGAGGATACTTTCCCCCAAGTGTTCTTATCCTGCAGATGATTCCTTGCATTGAGAATAGGTATGCTCCACTGCTTAGAACTAATTTTCTTTCCCGGGACACTCGTTTCCTCCTAGTTTTGTACTATAAGCAATTTTATTCTTTTTCAATCTTTCCAAAATGAAAAATACCAAAAAATCAAAAAACATAAATATCCGGACGGGAAATGATATTACCTTCTATTTTACATCTGTCATATCATGTCGCCTTTGAACACAGAACTGTATATTCCATCCATTGGTTGGATTATTAGTCTTAATTTAGGAGATGTAGTCATTACTCTGAGTTTTCTGCACCGACTAGTTATGTTTCCAGTCCCTATGGTGTCTATGTTGATCCTCCTATGTCACAGAGTTGTCCTAGTTTCCATGTTGAGTCTATGCTGCCTATGAGTCTTCATATGCCTTATGCTCTAGTTCAAAGGAACTTTTAGATTGATTCAGTCATTCCTTAGTTATCTTGTATTTTCATGTCAGTCATTCCCGATATAATTACTGGTTCGTGCACATCTCGTTCATCTAGGTTCTTCCAAATTATCCAGTGGTGTTGTGTAAATCATGTTGGTTGATGGGGGATGCATTAATTCCATCCTTCCAATGAATTCCATTCCATCGACTTCATATCATTTATTTAGGAATAGGGATCTAGAGTCCATTGAGTGCCTTAAGACTTGTAGTCAGTGGCAGGTTCTCTTTCCATCGACAAATTTGGGAATACATCAATGTCCCCTAATGGATGGACTCTCTCAAATGTTCGACCTCAACACATCTATTCACACTTGTTTGATTGCACTATGTACCTTGATTCCCATTCCCATTATTGATGGGATATCTTGTGTATGTTAACGGTATACATCAATGACTGGTAATCAGATGATGGTCCATCATGTTTGACCTCAACATTATTATTCACATGATGGGGCATGTACTAGTAGCGAGTTGCATAGAATACCTCCGATATTGGTGGAATTCCATGTATGATACATCCTTGATCATGCCAGTATCTATGAGATATCATTTCACATGACCAGATTCTAGTGTACCATCAGATGTATTCATTCATCTTGTTTCATTGTATATTGTACGTGGTGATGACCACATATGACATATGTCTATTATGCTCATTCATGGCCATTGTACTATTTTTTATCTGGGGACTACTACACTTCATATTTGCAGTCATGTTTAGAGATCTATCATTGTATTGTACTGATGAGCGATCGGTTTTTCTACCTGGGTCTTCATTACTCCACTTTTGGGACTATTGTAATGTATTTCGGCCATCATGTTCCCCTCAAACCTCACACATTAGGGTGCATCTATTATAACTGGTTTTTACACACTTGGTAGATCATGTTTTTATGGCCTATCCATGTCCTTATGCAAACTCTTTGAACCCCCTTTACTTAGTATTACTTTGATTGTCCAGAAAATCCCTTTAAAAAGTCATTTTTATGGGTATGCGCGGGTCACCATCTTACAACCTACGTGTACAAGTAGCTTTCTCTACTATGACCTTCGTACATCGGGAAATGTGCTCAAAAATAAATATTTGGAGTTTTCCTCATCAAGTAATGAATAACTTGACTCTTGGCCTTACATATGCTGACAAATGCTCTGATTCAACCCTTCACTCCTCATTGAGGGGCTATATATTAAGATACTTGGAAGCATTGAAGGAGGAGGACTTGTGAGAGCAAATAAATTATAGTGGAATTGTGCCCCATTCTTGCATACTTGAGTCTACATTCCTTTGTCCTTGGAGCAGCCATTAGTGCTCTTTCCAAAGCTTGCCTTTGTCTAGTGAGCTTGCCTTGATATGGAGGATTGAAGTGGTGGAGGCCTAGGTGGAGGACTCAATTTCTTGATTTCGACGAGGTGACAACAGAGGTTGTCATTTTTATTTATGTTTACATTAATAGAAATATCCATTTCTCATCCATTATATGTGTAACTATGAATATTTGTATTGACAGATGTGGTTGCTTTGATTATATCACAACAGAATTTCAACCCAAAATACAACTCCTGGCATGTCTGAAATTCGACACTTCTCTGTCGAATTTTCGACACATACACTTTTTTTTGCCGTCAATGGCGTAACGTCGGATCTTCGACATTCTACTAATGTGGATCAAAGATCTGACAAACCATTGTGTCGCATATTCGACCATTTTTCCTTCTAAAGTGCTAACCAAAATTGCATAAACTGTCGAAAATCCGACGTCCTCCAACCCTTGAAGCGTCACCCTTCTGACGGAAAGAAGTGTTGGATGAATGGCGACGTCGTCGGTATTTTATTCCGAAAGTGTCGAAAATTCGACGCCATCCGACACTGGAAGAGTCGGTCGTTCGACACGGTCCAACACTTTAACCGTCGGTCGTCCGACGGGCGGAAGCGTCAGAGTCATGACACGGTTGTCGGATGGGTTTACCAAAGTGTCGGTTCAACGTCGAAAAAGCGATGCCTGTTGATGGATTTAAAAAAAATTCCAAAGATTTCACTTACCCCCACATGGTTTCAGCCTAGAATTTGACCAATGAAGGAAACTTGTTTGGACCAGACATTGGTGAGTTGACAAGCAGCTCAGATGATCGAGCAGAGGTTAATATGTGGAGTGACTTTTCTAAATATACTTTGTTGTTACAGAAGGGTACCTAAACCAAACAAGAATTTAGAAAAGTCACTTCCTATCTGATTCAGAAAAGACTTGTACTAACAACCACTTAATGGCATATTAGCTCAGAGTCATAGTTGAGGGATGTAGACACTGGTTATGCTCGTCTTGTTGTATTGCTCGTTTAGATATTAGGACTCATTTGATGATTTTGTATTGATGACAAATTGAGTATCCTAGAGAATACATAAGGAAGACTTTTAATAGTTTTCTTAAATTTCTTTGTTTTTGAATGATGGACAACAAAACAGTATCCAACACACTTGAGTCCTCGTAGGACTAGTCAAATGTATATTTTTATTTATTCCTTGGGAATATCAAATATAGTGATTTTAAAACACATCTCAGAGAAAAAAGAAATCATGGATCTGATATAAATCTAAGTTAATAAACAAATCCTTTTACCTTTCAGTATAAATATGATTCATGAGTCCTAACTAAAGAATTAAAAGACACTTATGGGAAATTGGCCTCAACTTGACAGCTGTTAGAATTGACCCTAACTGAACTATCTTAAATTTTGTTTCATATAAAACCCCCAAAAAAGTAAAAACAATACTAAGTTTAAACTTGCAATACCTTACTCTCATGCAGAAGGTGTTCATGATGTCCTTGTCCAAGGTTTCGAGAAGACTAATAGCCTGTATAACCATGTTATCCACTCTATTGACATTGAATCTCATGTTGGCTCCACTATAGATGTGCCCAAGACCCAATTGAGCCTTCTCCAAGTATATGTGATTCAAGATATGTGATTCAATTACAAATCTCTCTTTACTCTTTTTTGCATGATTCCTAAATATCAAAACTAAATATCCATTCAGTTGATGCTATGATCCATTTTGCTCCAAACCAAGCCAGGATTACTACATATCAGCACTATGCACATCCATCAATTACAGTTACCTAGGATATGTATGAACATAATTAGTCAAGCACATGCAAAAATATTATAAATGGACAAATAGAAGAAAACAATATGGTTTAGACATTCCTTAATTTCTATACTCAGATTTATAATACGATCACACTTTGTCTCTTAGGAGACAAGTCACTAACGAAACAATGGACATACCTGAGAGAGAGAGAGAGATAGGTAGTTGTAGGTCAGAGTGAGACAAATACATACCACAAGGTCACAGATCAATACTGTCAACCTCAAAACATATATAAAAAAAACAAAAAAATCTATTTGCATTTGTAGCAGCTGTCGACCCAACAACTCTCCACCCACAAAAATCAAAATCCCTAATCGAGGTTCTACACCCAGCTTGATGAGATTCAAACCAGATTCAGTTAATTTTTTTAGGCCTTTCTGGCCACAAACAACTGCACCTAACTGTGCTAAATTTTTAACAGCTACACTTATTGCCCCATGGCTTGGGGCTTGAGGTCCAAACTCCACTCAGCGACATCCATCCAGAATATCTATATTGACCAAAGAAACAGCTTATCCTACTGTCCTGCAAGCAACAAGTACAACAGAGACAACAATTTACCTTCCCAAAGCTAAATCACTATGTATCCTTGCTCAATTGCCTTTCAAAGACAACGATTCCGTCTGTCGTTACTTAGACAACAAAATAGTGACAAGTGGATCCCTGGGAGAGGCTGGCAATGCAGGAAAAACATTGATCTCCCTTATAACCCAATTTATCCAAATTTATCATGCATTTCCCTTTGTAATTTATTATATAGGCTTTCCATTTTTATGCTTTGTGTTGCTGTTGTTTTTTCTACAGGCTAGGAGCATGAGTTTATAGCATCCAATCCTTTTGCAGCTAGTGAATCCCTTTATTTTCCTAGAGAGATGGAAACAGAGATTTCATGAAAGATTTATTTATAAGAAGACCAATGTGGGTTAATGCCTTTGATGCAGTGAATGGAGTCTATGAAGGCTTTGGCTGCTAAAACAAATAGATATTGAAGTCGAGATATCTCACGGTCTAATAATAAAGTATTTGTCAAAAGAAGAGAAACACTATAAGGCTTCACAGTTGATTTTTACTACAAGAAAACATAATGTTCTATTATAACCAGCATCGGTGGCTAAGTATTAAGCACAACGATTACCATCTAACTAATTTGTATTAGCTATTATGTACGGGGCAAGGATTGCCTTATTATCTATGACTTCGTACAAAGAGGCAATCTTTAAGAGGGCCTTCATATTGAAGAGCATAAACCAATGATTCCATATAAAGACTAGTTTACAATGGCTATGGAGTTGCAGGAGCATTAGATTGGCCCACTTTTGACAAGCAAAATGAAGCCCACGAAAAAGTTGATCACAAAAATAAATTGTATGTTTTTTCAAAGTTTTTGCTTAAAACTCCTACTCTAGCTTTGTTAATGCATTCTAATGATATAGGCTTGCCTATGGATTCAAAGGGGAAACTTATCAAATATATTACTATTTCTTCTTTGGATTTATGGTAAAATGATGGGTGAATTCTAGGGTTTCGTGCACATGCAAGATTGATGCTAGCAATGTCGAAAGAACACAAGCACAAGGAGGATCTAGGGTTTTATTGGTTGCTCCATTAGTAAAGTTTGGTGAAATTATGCTTCTATGGATTGAATGGTGGTTGTAATGCTACGTTTTCTCTGAATTAGGGCTTTTTACCAGCTTTTGTCAACTTTTACATGTTGTAATTGAACATCCGCTTGAAGGAATTTTCTCTTGTTTGTCCTTATATCTCTAATTTTTTCCCTAATTAGGATCCTCCAACAAACCCTAGAGGTAAATATAGTAGTATTTCATGTGTAAATATACGCATTTGCGTGATTAGTGTAGTGTTAGATTAGATCTGCGTTTTTATAAACAAGAAAACCTTAGAAATTTATAAAATTCAATAATCCAAAAATAACAACAATTTTTAAATTATAAGCCACCCTCAAATTTTGGTCTACCTATTTAGCCCTAGATCCTCCAGTGCGTCACCTATCTTCTTGTCTACATCCACAAACTTGAGAAGCAACCTAAAAAAACCAGTCAAAAGTCAGATCTAGGGTTTCATACTTGACATGTTTCAGGGGTTGGGATAATTTGGCCTTGATAAAAGGTTACTTTATGCCTTACAATGACCCCATTTAATTTTTTAGTAGGGAAATTTAGTGACTCTTTCATTACTGATCAGTGTTAGTATCGTTTCTAGCCCTAAAACCTATCAAAAAGACCTGCAAAATCAACCAAGTTAGGGTCATATTTGAGTTATGGGGAAATCTCAACAATATAATTGAATTCTGCCTTCCAAAAGCATTCTTTTCAGGCTAAGGAGTACTTGTATGAACACTTAAAAGGATGCTTAACTCAACTGGTAATTCATGTTGATGTACCAATGTGTACAATGGGGTGAAAAGTTACAATGGAAACTGAAAATACCAATGTGTACCATTGATCCGTCGGATCTCAACTTGTGTGCATTAAAAGTTTATAAAGAATGCGTTTAATCAGTTTATTTAATTCCTGGGATAGCATTAACATCAATTGAATGCTTAAAACGGTATTGAACAGCAAACTGAAACAGGAGTGAGAAAAAGCCAACACTGATAAACATATATAAAGAAGAAACACAGAATCAGAGAGTCACAAACAGAAGTTGATAACGAAGTTCACCCCCTCCACTGGGCTACGTCTCTGGGTCCCTCTCCAATGGGTACCGATCCAATTAATCTCTTTAGAATGGTACAAAAATGTTCTGGAATCAACTTCAACAACTGTAAACATAATGCTGTACAAAGTCTTTAAGACCTCTCTTCTGGAAATTACAATTAGCCTTCGAAAGACAGAAAGCTAAAATTATAACAGAGAATGTTGACTTCCACAGTAAAAACATTTGGACACTTCACAGCAAACCTCTCCTCCGAGAAACGATGCTCTGTGCTCTAACAATTTGAATCCCCCTTTTCGGTGGCCGAAATACCCTATTTAAGCGTTCAGAGGGAGGATAAGTAACGAATTCGCCTCTCTTTCATCATAGCTGTTATCTTTTTTATTATCGTTACAACCATATGCGAAAACCGAACCATGCAATCCCGCCAAATTGCTGCCCAAGTGTTATGTTATCACGACATTCCATAACCCCGAAACGTTGCAACCAACTCCATGCACATATGTTGATTCACAACACGTTGCAATGACTTACAATTAGGCTATGCCACATGTAACGTAACCGTTTTATGTCACCACTAGCTCCACAAATGTCGCAGCAACCGATATACGTATGTCACAGCAACTACGATATACATATCGCAGCATATGACTGATCTGCTGTCGCAGCATACCAGTCCCAGCATCCTCAGACGTCGCAACATCCTCAAACGTCGCAGCATATAACTAGCTCCACGACGTCGCAACATACGTGACCGCGCGGGATTTTCACGAACCATTCAATGCTCCACTCGACGGTGCGCAAACTGCGCGGCCCATACATAACTGTATGGCTTATGCACAACTGCGCGGCCCATGCAATAAGCGCGTACCATGCGATAACTGCACGGCCCATGCGATAAGCGCGCACCATGCGATAACTGCGTGACTGTTTACATCTTAACCGCCAAGCTTAGTCCTCGCACTATGTTTAGCATATGAGTTAAAAACATATGTTATGTTCTTTGAACCATAGATTAACAACTATTGTACCATATTGGATCAGTGTAATTTTTGAAGATGAATAATCCACCGGATCATTCCTCCCCACTGGAGAGCTTTTGGACCACCAAAAACTTGAATCATTCTGCGAGTAAGTGAGGGTACAGCTCCCTCACCTTTCCAATCTCCATCCATCTTGCTTTGCTAGGATGCATGCCTTTAAGCCCCACTCGAAGGTACTCAGCATTCCCCCTTCGTGAAGTCCTTACATTTATGTCAAGAATAACATCATCTTGCAACTTTGTCATGTATTCAGGTGCCATATCATCAACTGAAGGAATCTGTATGGTAGTTTCCTCATCCATGATCATAGGAGGCTCATACAGTTTAAGATTCTCAACATTGATAACTGAATAAATTTGCATGTATGGAGGTAAATTCAAGCGAAAAGCATTAGTACCGATCTTTTCCAAGATCTCAAAAGGACCATACCTGATAGGCTTAAGCTTTTTACCTTCACCTTTCATTCTGTCTTTGGTGATATGTAACCAAACTCTGTCACCAACCTGAAATTGATGATCAACTCGATACTTGTCATGCCTAGCTTTGTACTTTGCCTGGCTCTTCTCCAACTGCTCCTGAACTGCCTGCTGCACCGCTTGGACTCTCTGAATGAACCTTAGAGCTCTATCTGCATCATGATGTCCATCCACTGCATCTCTGCCAAAAGAGAAGTCCATCAGTGTTTTTGGCAGATAACCAAAACAAGTTTCAAAAGGAGATCTTTTCGTGGAAGAATGAACTGCATGATTGTAAGCATGTTGTATATACTGCAACTGCTCATCCCAAAGTTTAGGATGTTTACTACAATATCCTCTGAGCAGCTGAACCACTGTCTTGTTCACTACCTCTGTTTTCCCATCGGTCTGTGGATGAAAAGCTATACTTTTCTTCAGTTTAGTATCCATAAGCTCCCATAAAGTTGACTAGAATTCCCCCAAGAACCGGGAATCCCGATCAGATACAATAGACATGGGAAACCCAAAATGTACCCAAAAATTCTGAAAGAATAGATGAGTTGTTTGTTCAGCAGTGATCTGCTTGTTACATGGCATTAAGATACACATTTTGCTGAATCTATCCACAACAACATATAGGTAATCATGCCCTTTTCTAGACATAGGTAGTCCTCCTACAAAGTCCATAGAAATGCTTTCCCAGGGACGAGAAGAAACTAGAAGAGGAGTGTACAAACCCAATTTCCTATTGCTAGTCTTACTTGTTGCACACATAACACAACCTCTTATGTATTTAGCTACAGTTTCTTGCATCTGAGGCCAATAACAGTGATTCTGTAATACAGACAGTGTTTTACTTACTCCAAAATGTCCTGTAATCAAGGAACTATGTGCTTCTCGAATCACATGCACTCTCTCTTTCTCTGGAATACAAAGTTTACCAAGATGATATAAGAGTTGATTATGCATATAATAGTTCTCTTCATGTTTACCATGTATTAGTGATGCATATACTTTCTGAAAATCTTTATCTTCTACATATTGTTCAACATAACTCTCATGGGTTAATGAACTGTTCTAAAGAATGATTGAAGCATTCATAGGTGGCCTTGATAACATGTCTGCTACCTTATTATGAATTCCCTTTTTGTACTTAATTATGAGATGAAACTGTTGTAAGAATCCCATCCATCTTAAATGCCTACTTTGTTGTATTTTAGTTTGAGATTGTAAATATTGAAGTGGCTGATGATCAATATGTATGACTGTTTCCTTTCCCATGATATAATGTCTCCACTTCTTCACACTCTGTACTAAAGCATACAACTCTTTGTCATAAGTCGGATAGTTACTTATCACAGTAGAGAACGTTTCTGAATGGTAACAGACTGGCTTCCTCCCTTGCATCAAAACGAATCCCATGGCAAACCCGCTGGCATCGGTTTCGATCTCAAATGGCTGCTGCAAATCTGGCAATGTCAGAACTGGTGTTGTGCTAATCCTTTCCTTCAAAGTGTCGAAGGCTCTCTGATGCTTTCCTCCCCACTGGAAAATTTCGTTAACGCATGTAATGGCGCAGCAATGGAAGAAAACCCAGAAATGAATTTCCTCCAATATTGAACCACACCCAGAAAACTTCTGATTTCAGTAACGGTGTTTGGCCGTGCCCAATTTACAATGACAGCAACCTTGGCTGGGTCCACTCGCAGGTGGCCTCCACCAATAATATCGCCCAGATATACTAAAGAAGTTTTAGCAAACTCACATTTAGACATTTTTACATAAAGCTTCTCTTTCCTTAGTATATCTAAAACTTTCTTCACATTTACAATATGCTCTTCCCAAGTTTTGCTAAACAAAAGGATATCATCCAGATATACAATTACAAAATCATCAATGAATGAACGAAAGACATCATTCATGACCCGCATGAAAGTAGCAAGTGCGTTACAGATCCCGAAAAGCATCACAAGCCATTCATACAAACCTTGTTTTGTTTTAAACGTTGTTTTCCAGGCATCATTTTCAGCAACACGGATTTGATGATACCCACTACGCAGATCCAATTTTGTAAAGTAAGTTGCATGTTTCAATTGATCAAGCAAATCATCAATGCGGGGAAGAGGATACCTGTTTTTAATGGTGATTTTGTTAAGGGCCCTATAGTCGATGCACATCCTCCAAGACCCATCCTTATTCGGAACCAAGACTATAGGAGAGCCATAAGGAGAAGTGCTTGGCCAGATGACCCCCTTCTCAATCAGCTCCTGAACCTGCTTCTTGATTTCCTCATTCTGCATCACAGACATCCGGTACATAGCTATGTTCGGGAGTGGCACATCCTGCTGCAAATGTATCTCATGCTGAATCTCTCTCTTTGGTGGTAACCCTTTCGGATCTTGAAACAAATCATCATACTCAAAAATGATTTCAATCAGTTCAGATTTATGCTTAGGGTCACATCCTTCAAAAGATTTAGAGATCTCATCATTTTTTACCTTAACCATCATTAACACAAAATTTTTACTAGCATTTACCAGCCTCTTCATTTGTCCTGCAGAAACTATTGCTAGATTGGTTTTTGTCTTATGTGCTCGTAAAATGTACTCTACACCATTTTTAAAAAGATGATACTTATTCTACTCTCTATAAAAGACTGCTTTCCGGTCATACAAATATGGACTCCCAAATACAATTCCACAAATGTCAAGTGGTACTACATCTAGTTCTACCTCATCCATGAACTTTTCAGTAATGGCAAACTTCAATACACATTTCTTTGTAACTTGCAATTGTGTATCATTAGTAACCCAACCTAGAGGATAGGGTTTTTCATGAGGCATAGTAACTAAATGCAATTTCTTAACCACTTCTTTTGATATCAGATTTACTTGTGAACCACTATCAAACAATGTATCAATCTTTGTGTGATTTGTAATGACATGAACATGAAACAGTGCACTTCTATTTTTATCATTTTGCATAGAAGTAGATGGCATATTTGTACTTGCACTAGAACTTGATTTTGCATCAATGGGAAGTGAGATACTTGTATTCTTACCCTGGATTCTGACAGTTGTAACCTTTGTTTCATCACCTGAGTCGGATCCCAAGTCCTGAATAACTGTTGCAGTAGCTTTTTCTTTGCCTTTATCTTTTTTTCCTCCGTACTTCTTTGGCCTTAACTCCAGATGAAGCTTCCAACACTTAGAGACATCATGCCCCTTCTGACAATGCGAACATGTAGGCGTTTCACCCTCTTTCTTAACAGTAGCCATCTTCTTTTGTCCCCTATCTTTACCTTTCGATTTGCTATCAAATTTAAATGATTTCTTCATAAAAGTATCATTAGCATGCTTCCCCCTAGCTTCTAAATGTGTAGCTTGAACACATACATCATCCAAAGTACTGGGGTTAAACATCAACAAAGTATATCGTAAATAAGAATGCATGCCACCAATGTACTTAAGAAGAGTTTCTTGCGTATCCAATGCAACATTCAATGCAATAGCCCTCTTTCTAAATTCATGAGTACATTCCTGAATGCTTTGTCCTTTAGCTTGTCTAAAAGTTTGCCAGCTCATTATTAATTGTTGCATGTGACCTAAAGGATAAAATTGATTTCTTAACACTTCAATGAATTCATTCCAAACTGAAATAATTTTACCATTCTTTCGAAAATCTTGCTGAATCTTGCTCTCCCACCAAGTAAGAGCCATTCCACTCATTCTCAAAGTGGCCAATTGAATCCTGGAAGGGTCATCAGTAATGCCCTGCACCCTGCAATATACTTCAAGCTGCTTGATCCAATTGTCTAACTTTTCAGCATCTAGATCTCCATTATAAATTGGTAATTCAAATTTTACATCCAATTTGAAATAAGGCATATTAGGACTTGCATTATTTGAATGAGAAGTATGAGAAGAAGAGAAAGTTTGATTAGTTTCAGGAGGATCACCATCACCTCCTACTCCTTTACCCTTTTCTTCCTTCTTCACTTCTGCATCTTTGGATGAAGATCCTTCTTATTTCTTCTTCCTTTCTGCTCGCCCATCGAGTAGAATTTCCATCATGGCTTTTATGCTCATAAAAGCCTCCAAAAACTCGGTTTCTGAAATAACAAGTTTTTCCCGTTCTGCATGTCTTTCTTCTTCCCCTCGTGGAGAAGACATGGTTCTTGAGAATTTTCTCCTTGAGCCAATCTCAGGGTCTCCTTCAACTAATTCTCCTTCACCACGCTTTAACCTGAACCTGGTAAGTATTCACAAACTTGCACCGGCAGTTAACCTGCTCTGATACCATAATATGATCCGTCGGATCTCAACTTGTGTGCATTAAAAGTTTATAAAGAATGCGTTTAATCAGTTTACTTAATTCCTGGAATAGCATCAACATCAATTGAATGCTTAAAATATTATTGAACAACAAACTGAAACAGGAGTGAGAAAAAACCAACACTGATAAACAGATATAAAGAAGAAACACAGAATCAGAGAGTCACAAACAGAAGTTGATAACGGAGTTCACCCCCTCCACTGGGCTACGTCTCCGGGTCCCTCTCCAATGGGTACCGATCCAATTAATCTCTTTAAAATGGTTCTGGAATCAACTTCAGCAACTGTAAACAGAATGTTGTACAAAGTCTTTAAGACCTCTCTTCTGGAAATTACAATTAGCCTTTGAAAGACAAAGAAAGATAAAATTATAACAGAGAATGTCGACTTCCACAGTAACAGCATCTGGACACTTCACAGCAAACCTCTCCTCCGAGAAACGATGCTCTGTGCTCTAACAATCTGAATCCCCCTTTTCGGTGGCCAGAATCCCCTATTTAAGAGTTCAGAGGGAGGATAAGTAACGGATTCACCTCTCTCTTTCATCACAGTTGTTATCTTTTTTATTATCGTTACAACCATATGCTAAAACCGAACCATGCAATCCCGCCAAATCGCTGCCCAAGCGTTATGTTATCACGACGTTCCATAACCCCGAAACGTTGCAACCAACTCCACGCACATATGTTGATTCACAACACGTTGCAATGACTTGCAATTAGGCTATGCCACATGTAACGTAAGAGTTTGATGTCACCACTAACTCCACAAATGTCGCAGCAACCGATATACGTATGTCCAGCAACTACAATATACATATCGCAGCATATGACTGATCTGCTGTCGCAGCATCCTCAGATGTCGCAGCATCCTCAAACGTCGCAGCATCCTCAAACGTCGTAGCATATAACTAGCTCCACGACGTCGCAACATATGTGACCGCACGGGATTTTCACGAACCATTCGATGCTCCACTCGACGGTGCGCAAACTGCGCGGCCCATACATAACTGCGCGACTTATGCACAACTGCACTGCCCATGCGATAAGCGCACACCATGCAATAACTGCGCGGCCCATGCGATAACCGCGCACCATGCGATAACTGCGTGGTTGTTTACATCTTAACCGCCAAGCTTAGTCCTCGCACTATGTTTAGCATATGAGTTAGAAACATATGTTATGTTCTTTGAACCATAGATTAACAACTATTGTACCATATTGGATCAGTGTAATTTTTGAAGATGAATAATCCACCGGATCAACCATGCCCAACTCACAACCTATAGGGATAAGCACAAATATAAACATAGGTTTACCACTGCACAATCAACCATTAAAGTTGAACAAGATATGAGATTAATAAACAAATTAGAAAACTACTAGAGAAAGATAAACTGGGGCACATAACAATATACTCATGCAGAATAATAGGGAAACAACGCTTCAGATACCATTTTCCTCACAAGTCTATCTATCTTTTCTGTCTTTTGACATTTCATATTCCCATCAAATTCAAATTCCTATCAAATTTCTTGTAATGAAATGCCTACATTTAATTTTGTTGTCCTAGCTATATGGTATTGGTAAAGTATTACCAAGGGGCTAGTTATCACGATAAATCAAAATATTTAAGGTAATTGTTTAGATCAGATATAACAAAGTTCGCCTCTATGTATGGTAATCATCATCATCAACTAAATGTATGTGTGTGCACATGCATAAATACCCAATACACAGCTCAATCAAACAAAAGAAAACATATTTATACCTTGATTTCTCGATCTTCACACCGTCTTCTTATGCTTTACCTTTCAAAACACCATTCAACATACTTCATTTTTTGTCCTGTTGCAATAGTTTCATGTTAGGACCCATCAAATATATTTATGTTTGTTTATGAAAATAACAAAAAAAATCTAAATAAATACAATTCTATTACAATGTAAATTACAATACTATTCAACTATTCAAGAAATTAATTGTTAAGAATATATCACCTGATAAAACATGGATAACCAAAAATACTATGTATATAAGGCCATCGATATAATCAAAAATCCATTTCTTGCCTCTTAACTATGGAAATGTTTCTCAACGCTATCTATAACAAGTTCCAATGGAGGAGTCAAATAGCAATAGTGAAAATTACACAGTAAAAATATAGAAATAGATGCTTTTTAATGTATTATTCCTTACCATTCATTGAGCTCCTCTTTGTTTCAAGAATAATTTAATATTCTCTACTAAACAGGACCAACCACGTGAAGGTGGAAGCTCTTATGGCCCCTCCCCCCCCTCACATCACTCTCAACTCCCCAAACCCAATGCCTATACTTGCAAATAACAATTTATTTCACTATTCACAATGCAAATAACAATGCATCTATAATGCAAATTATTTCACTCAATAGTTGAAAAGTGCTTTCATTAAATCATTCTTTAAAACATTCATTAAACCATTCAATCATTCAACAGCTGAAAAAACCATTCATTAACTCATTCATTAAAACATTAATTTAGTCAATGGCAGAAAAAAAAATCAATAAACAATTCAGTAAAGCATTCATTCATAAAACAGAGGAAAAAAGCAATAATTTTTTTTTTATAATTAAGAATTACTCAAAAAAAATTATAATTAAGAATTACCAAAAACTGTTCCATTCATCGAATTGTACATGGACTGTTCAGGTAAGAAAATTTTCCTTCCTATGCATGAAGACTGATTTTGTGCTATGCTTTCAAAAATATATTTCGAATTTACAAAAGATTTTAGAGTGATGGATTTATAAAAGGCTTGTGCAGATATTCCATGGCCTTGAAGTCCTATGTTTCCAAAAATTTCCATTCACCCCATTGCAATGTCAGACCCTTCTTTGAGAACCTGTCTACCTCCTTATTTCGCTCCCTATAAACATGAGTGAAAGAGATTGATTCAAAGAATGAGAGAGAATGGGTTGTCTCTTCAAATAATGCATCTAGAGAAGCAGTTCTACATTTTTGTATCTTATTCATCCAGTTTATAACCACCATTGAGACACCATATACTTGTAACTATCTGCAATTTCTTTCATTGGCAAAATAGAGAAGTAATTTCAATGTCATGAGTTCTGCATAGTTGTTGGTTCCAATTCCTAGGCCCAAAGAAATTTGAAAAAAATGACTTTGATTTAGATATAAGCATGCACCTCCTGAGTTTGTGCACCAAATGCTTGTTTTCTTCCATCCAATTGCTATACCTCTAGAGTGGCTGATGGAACTTTACGCTGTGAAAGAGTATTGAGGAAGAAGTGATGTTAAACTAGTTTCAACTTCCAGCTCTGGACCCATTGTTTCTTGTAGAAGGATGACTTCTGGTGATAGAACCTCCATCATCCTTTTTAGGGAAAGCTTTTTTCGGGTGCTTTTTAGACCCCTGCAATTTAGGGAGACAAATTTCATTTGGGCACCCCATCTGGGGTTTTCACTGCTCTAAGCGCCCCGAAAATGGTTGTTTGTCTGCCACTTGCCTGATCCCTGAGCGCCATGCTCTGGGCCGTAAAGAGGTCAGATGGTCTTCCTCTCCCTTTGCCTTTGGATGTGATCCTGGGATTTAACCCTAGTTCTTTTGTAGGGATTTTTGGTTTTTGAGGGATTGGAACGTCCCTTGAACGAAGGTGGAAACGGATAGAGGAGGACTTAGTGGGCGAGTCATTTTTTATGATGGAAGAGGAGGCTTCCTGGTTTGAAATGGAGGTACTTTTGAATGCGGGGGAGGAGGTGTTGTTTTTTGGGGGATGGGGACTGTTTGTGATAGGGGTAGGCAAAGATTTTTCCTCATTTAAAGATAAATCATTCAGATGATTGCTAAGGGAAGAAGTGTTCATACCCAGTGGGGGAGACGTGATCGGAAGCTGTTCCGTCTGTTGAGGAGGCCCTTCTACTGCTACTGCTCCCGCTCTTTCCGGTTGATCCAATGGTTGTTATGTGGCCTCCGACCTGAGAGGAATTTCGTCTGAAGCTGTGTTCGGATTAGTTTCTTTGGAGCTCGAGGCCTCTGCTCGCCTAACCCACTTCCTTCTTTCGGCTGTTGAGGGAACAAAGTTTGGGTAGTTTCTTTCCAAATGTCATTAGAGGAATTTTGGGGTCTAAAATGGGCCTCCTAAGGAAAATAATAAAATACTAGTTAAAATAATAAAATAATATTGATTAATTTTGGAGGAAGAAAG
>LPNX010210376.1:135096-225533 GCA_001517045.1 Pseudotsuga menziesii
TCATGACATTTGTGGCATCGAAATGGGAGCCCTTCATAGTCCAACAGCTGTCTTTTTATCTTGGTTTTCCATACACAATTAAAGGCTTCCGGAAGACTGGTTCTGATGTTCAAAGAGACTAGGATCCTGGATACCTTTCTGATTTCCTTCTGCTGAAACGAGAGGTCTGCTTCAATGAAAGTCCCCAGCGCTTTCCCGATGTCACTAAGCAAGGCCGGGTTCCAAAATTCCCATGGTAGTCGTGGGAGGCGAACCCAGACTGGTATTGTATCCAGTCGCTATGTTTCCACATTAAACAAGGGGGTCCACTACTTTAGCTGAAATGGGGTTTTCCCATATGTCCAGACTCTGCTACATATGAGGTCTGCATCCTCTCTGCATCTGAACCGGAAGCCAAACCATCCCTTTGTAAGCAGAGTAATAACCGAGCCTTCACCTTGAAGCCCTATCCAATTTGTCTTGACCCATTCCTTCATTTTCCCCAGGGTGGGGTTTCTTCCTCTGATTTTCCCAACTAAGGCTAATCGGTCCATCTCCAATGCTTCTTCCATGGTGATGTCGACTCCACAAATTAGGTTAAAATCTCTTCTAGAGGGATTTAAACAACGATTCTTTCATTTCCTGGATCTGATTTGGGTTTCTTCCGCGCTTCTTTAAGAAGGGGTGCCTTCGTCTTCTGGGGTGGAATTCCCGTTCATGATTTTGTCCAATTGTTCAACAGCTTCTCCTGTGGGTGCTTCCTGTGACACTGAAGGATCGATTTCCCTATTTGGGGTTCCACCTAGGGAAGTTCGATGAAGTGGGTTTCTGCAGCTGTGCTCGGAGGTTGGCTGGAGTGGAATAATGAGTACGGGGCTCCTCCCAAGGCCGGGTTTAATGGTTGTGTTGCGAACAAACCTAGCAGCTCTTCATTTAGCGGAGAAATCGGAACCCTACTCTTGGTTCTAGCTATCAAATTTTCCAAAGTGTTCTAAACTGTGTCCGGGGACGGTATACTAGTAATTTCCGGTGAGGAGAAGATGTTGAGCTCTTGCTGCCACGGGTCATCCAAGTTGTCTACCATGTCTACCAGATCTACTCCCAAATTCACAAAAACCTCCAAATTGAACTAAACTGTCCAAAACGAGTCACGACAATGTCCAAATACACTTGTCATTTTTTTATTATATATTATTATATATTATATGTATTTTATTTTTATTATATATTATTTTATATTATATGTATTTTATTTTTATTATATGTTATTTTATATTATATAAATTGCCATAATAGTATTAGGATATTTTTATTATAAAATTTAAAATCATGTAAACCTTAATTATTATTTTATAAAAAATCTATACTACCCGTCAGATATCCGACGCATAGGTGTCAGATAACCGACAGTTTTGGGTTTGCAGACATTGAAGATTTGACACGTAAGTGTCGGGGAACCGACACTACAAGGGTCGGAAATCCGACTCACGTGTGTCGGAGATTCAACGACACTATAAATATTTTGTTATCAACATTCTGTTGATTGATTGCTATCCAACACATCCGTGCGAAATGTCGAATGACGTCGGAATTCGGGTTCAAATCCTGTTGTGTATGTTGGATTTGAATATGTTAGAGTAGGTTCTAACACTTAATATATATCATGCTTTTGTATTTCATTGTTGTTGAGGATGGAATGTAGGTACAAGTGTGATTGAAATATCAACAGGGATCCTGTATGAATGCCTAGGATATGGTACGCTTCTCGTCCCTTAGTGTTAGTCTTGTTTATATATTTAGAATATTGGAAATGGATTGATTTCTGGTGGCATGATGTCTATTGTGTTCCACTCCAATTTATATCAAGTTTTATCCATAACAATATTACTAAGTTGGGAGGAGAGTGAGTTCCACCCTAAATGCAAGGGATAAACCTCCATGAGGGTATCCTTTGAGAGACTTATTGAAACTTCTCTTTTTTCCCTTCATACAGTCACAAAACACTCTATACAAAAACAAAGTGCGTCACTGACTCATCTTATAGTGATGCAAAGTGCATCAATGGGGGGGTGATGCACCTTGTTAGAGAGAAAAGGGAATCACCGTTTCCAAATAGGGTTTTTTCAAAGGGAAAAACCTTCATAACTCATCTTGCAAAGAGTTTTGGCAAAGCACTTCAGGGATTAAGGCAAGGAAAAGGTGTACAAGGTTCGTGATCATGGAGAGGACAAAAATTCTGTGTAACAAATTCCCCCCCAAAGTATGAAGCTAGAGTAATGGGATAGGTGAAATACTTTGAAGGATAAAGGATAAAGGATTGAGGAAAGGAACCATCAGTTGGAAACCTGTCAACAACAAACAAGGACCTTCTCGCAGTGTAATAATTTATCATCCCAATGACTCACAACACGGCTATCGACCATTACATTGCAAATCCATGAAAGTATTGAAATAGGATACGACCACCGGCATGCAATGTGGATCCATACCTAAAATAACTAAGGACAAATCATGGCTATGAAAATACAAAGTACATCCATGATGAAATAATAACACAACCATGACCAATACAAAGTGGATATGTGTGACAGTACATTCATAAAATCTCCATCACAACCTGGGTAAAGTACATAAATGATCCCCATGGTATTCAAGCCGAACCCACAAAGATATGATTATACCCATGTGAATAAACAAACTTAATTCGAACATGGTAGAAACCACTTAATTACCGGTCAATGATGTGAACCGTTAACAAGTGTGAGGGAAATCATTGATGATGGTAATGATACCCAAGGAATCCTAGCACATTCCGATGAATGTGAATAGATGGGATGGATTTGAGCATCCATGGAATCATTCGATTAGAGGTCAATGATGTAAACATACGGTCAAATTAGAGGAAACCTTTAATTGAGGCATGCAATATCCAAGGTACTTGCTATTTTCTAAGTCTAATCCTTGGATGATGTGTTGATGTTAACATGAATATCCTTGTCAAATGAGGGACATAATATATCTGACATCATGGACACAAAATCGACACAAGAAATTCTTTGGTGTAATGGTCATCCTCAAAAAAAGGGAAGGATACTTAGCTTTTCGTGGTGGTTTGGTCCTGGGTGGATGAATTCTCCTACTTGTTAGACAATTTGTTATTTTCTTCTTACCACTTGAATATGAAGTGGATTCGACTTGGTTTACTTCAAACATGGGAGCAGGAAAAGTTAATTGGGTGTTCTTTCCAGTATTATCTGAAACAGAGTGTGGCTAGATGGAACCTACCAAACCATCAACATGGGGTTCTGTCACAGGGTTCTTTCTTCTTCAAAACAAAAGTTTTCATTCAACTATTATATCTATATAGAAACGATAATCCTTATCAAAGTTATGTAGCTTGAATAGTTCTAAGTCACTTGGGGTTTAACAAGGCTGGCCAATTAAAATTTGAAAACTCGGGCTTTAGAAAAACATTTATTCCTTATTGTTAGATACGAGACAACCCTCACAAGATTGATGTCTCACGATTCAAATGGTGGGGTTTATAAGTAACTACAACCCAATAGGCTACCCTTTTATACGTAATAATTGGTTTTTGGAGAAAGAAAGCCCAAGAGTTCAATTCAATGCTCCGATCGAATGAATAGTTGATGTCAAAATATTTTTGGAATGATTTTCACATTAATTTAGGTATCAATTCAAGCAAAATCAATGTAATAATATTCCAGGTCTATTTTTGTATCTAGAGAAGGGAGGTGGTCTCCAACTTAGTATGGGGGAGATTCTGTCATGTTAGTCACTTTATGTTATTGGACATAAATAAAAATATTAAAAAATAAAAAATGAAAATATAAATTACATATGGACTTATATAAAATATTTTAAAAATTAGCATAGATCCATTTTAAACCTAAATCTATTAGATACCCATAAAAATACAAATAGTAAAGAAATATACACCTCCAAATTAAAAACTATATTAATAAATATTTTTATTTTTATTTTTAAATAAAAACTATTATCCCTTAATTCTCAACCAAATCATTATTATCCTATTATTTTCAAGCAGTCATTAATACCTCAAAGTCTTGATATGTTCATACTTAGTTTATCCAAGCTGAGGCAAATTCAAAGTTCTTTGTAATGATAACTACAATGTATGATTAAAAACATGGTATAAAGCATGTTCTCCATATGTTTATATAAGAGTAGGGTCACATTAAAGTTTACTTGATGTATGATTAAAAACCTAGTATAAAGCATGTTCTCCATCTCTTTATCTAAGAGTTGGATCATATCAAAGTTTACTTGATTGCGTTTGAAGAAGTCACATAAAAGGGTGGTTATACATTTGCTTGTTTAATATATATAAATTTATTTTTTTATTATTAAAATTTTTAATATTAATTATTATTATTTATATTAATTAATAAAAAAGATTATAAAGTTTAATAAATAAAATTATTAATAAAAATAAAAAATTAATATTTATTATTTTAACTTTAATTTAATAATATTCAATCACTTTTTATGTTAATTATGTATGTTATTAATATTATAAAATAATTGTGAAACAAATATGTATTAAGTTAATGTAATAAAATGATGGTTAAAAATAAAATAAAAACTCTAAAAATAGATTTAAAAATAAAAATTGCATTTTTTGGCCTCCCTAAAATTTTGGCCTTCTTCCCTAAAAATTTGGCCTAGCTTCTAGGGCCCTAAAAATCTTAAGGCACAATTATAGGGAACCATAAAAATACAAAATATCCAAAATTTTCAAAATTTTCCCTAAAAGATCCTAAAACTGTCCTAATTTTACCCTAAACCTACCCTTCTTCCTTCCTCCCTCAAACCCTCGCTCCACTCCTCGACAACCCTTTAAAACCACCATAAACCCATCGTAACCCTTAGACTCTTCCCTAGGCTTCTACCCTACATTCCTTGGGCCTTACCTCCTTCTTGGTTTCCCTTCACACGCTACTAACAGACCCTATGTTTGTTGCCCTTTGTCATACCCTATGACAATCTACTCAACCATTGTTTAGGGTTGCACTTACACTGGCATCCCTCCTCTTTCTACATCCTTCAACACCTGCAAGGCAACAAGAGAAGGGTTAGTCTTAAGATAACACCAATTCTGGTTTAATTGCTACAAGTAAGTGGACTCATCCTTTCTCACCATACACTCAGTTGCATACATTCATTACAGAGTAAGGTGAGTTCAAAGTTAATAGTTAATATTGTGTCTGCATATGTGAATAGCTGACATTAAAATGATTGATGTATACTCTTGTACACACACATGAAAGTTAGGTTTTAACACATGACAAAGGGTGTTTATATCTTATGATGAAATGATAATTGTTGCTAACCATCAGTGATTGAAACATACTCTTGTACATCGCTACATACACACATAAAGGATTGATATCAATACATAATTGTTGCTACACATTGTTTACCATTCCAATGCTAATGGATATAATGCAAATTTCCTTCATATTGATATGATATTGTGTGGGAATGTTGAAGATATCTACCATATCCAATGCATAACACCTTTGGTCTATTACAACTAAATACACATGTAATCATTGTTGAACGTTGTCAAGAATGCTATTATACTACTACTAGAACATTGTTTTCAGAGTTGGTATTGTTTGTTGCCTTCATATAAAGGCTAATGCATGTAGTTTGGTTATAATACATGTTGAAATAAATGCTCATCATTTCCATATGACTAGCGTTTCTATATTATGACTGAATATGTATATGTTTTACCTACTACTATTGTCATAATTTTATGTCTTAACACACTACTACTGTCATAATTTTATGTCTTAACACATGTACTGTTGTACTTGGGGTTTTAGGCTATGATGAAAACTTATGCTTGATCAATAATAACTCTTATATGGTGGATAGATTGAGGATGATGTTTGTTTACCACATTGCACCTTGCAAAGTGATTGGTTATTAGTTGGAGGATACTTAGTGTTATGTAGTTGACTTGCTTATCATTGAATACGTTGCATTACTAAAGCATACCTCATACACACATTGCATGACACTTACACTCTCATATTTAGACTCCATTAGGCATTGATCATTAAGAGTTCTCGAAAGAAGATATTTTGTGCTTTAGTGTCTTTGCAGGGTCGAAATAGGTCTCTCCCCTAGGAAGTTTCGACTTTCGAAGTAGTTGGGCACAAGTGACTAAGGTGACAATGGTCACTTTTCCCACATATGCTTACCGGTGGCTAGGCCTTCCATTTCAACCAGTAACAGAAGCCAAAATACACAATCTCATATTTGAACCATTGACTTTAATATCAATGCAATGCCCTATCTTGTAAGTTCTCATATTTGTAGGGAGAGAGGTGTACTGAGAGAAATGTGTCTCTTTTTCCTATATGGCCAACGAAAAAGTGAACAGTTATTTATCCATAACCCAACAACAATCACATTTTATTAATCAATTTCCATGGATGATCTTCGTTGGCATGCTAATAGGCTAGGGCACCAGATTTTTAGGATTTTCTCAAAATAAGGTTCAATAAATTCCCTCGTGTTCTTCAAAGACAAGAAGTATAAGCCTGAATTAGATAGTCCAAATTTATACAATATATCAACGAACTTGGCACAGAACAAATTCATCGATTTTTATTTGTGGCTGGCATTTTTCTTCATTTATCTTAAAAAATTATGCAGCAAGTAATGATTACAATAAATATGGAATACAACTTTTGCATCATAGATTTAAAATATGATGATTTCATCCATATGGAAACTCCTTTATTCCAAACAACTTTCATTTGACATATGTGCAGAAAATAATAGATATAACATGTTCTTATCTTTCTTTTTTTCCAGGTTATATCAATTTGCATCAAAACCATGTTGTGCAGTATCTCGTCTTCATCCAGATTTAATGCAACATCATCCTTGCAGCAAATTCAAAATTTTCACATGGTTGCATGCCCTCCTATGGATATCGCCTGAAGAAAATAATGACAACTCTACTCCATGTATTCTCAATGCACATCATGGCCCTTTGGATCATTCATGCTCTGATAATTCTATTCTCCTCTCCTTCTGAATCTTTATGTGCTCTGATACCATTGTTAAATCATCAAGAAAATATAGAGCAAATAAGAATGTAAAAATAACTGAATGAAACTACTCATAAATCAATAGTACTCAATAGTACATATATACTACATAA
The DNA here is from genome assembly GCA_001517045.1 of Pseudotsuga menziesii. NCBI lineage: Eukaryota > Viridiplantae > Streptophyta > Pinopsida > Pinales > Pinaceae > Pseudotsuga > Pseudotsuga menziesii. The sequence goes on from LPNX010210376.1 coordinate 142,304, forward strand.
TACATAACTAACCATTAACGATATGACCATTAGGGAAACATAACGAACTAAGATTTTTCCTAATAGTACTAAAGTAACATTTTCAAAAAAAAAAATACAAAACTCCTACCCTAATCCTTGACATTACGAATCCAGAAACCAAGGAGTGTCTGGGGTGGGTACAAAGAGACTAATCCCCAACATGATCAATAGATGCTCCCGCAATGACATAATAATTATATAGATTTCAAAAATTGTAGAGGGTGCTTCTTTAAAATGATTATAAATGTTATTTGGAAAATTAAAAATATTAATAATAAATAAGTGATATAAATAAAGTGGGTGTAGGAATTTGCAATTTATCTAAAAGGCTCACTGCAACTTGAAATTGATCAAAATTGATAATGGGTGTCTAAAACTATGCCTCTTACAAGAGGCATTTTGAGGATAATGATGATTTGAGATTTATCATATCATGAGCAAGTATAATTGTGGTTGCTAGTTTATAGTTTGAACAATATTTTCATAATGTTTGTAATATTAAAAAACAAAAACATGTTGCAGAGGAAAACTAGGGGCAAAAAATGAAATAGACTAATTCCTTTCTTGCTTTGCAAACTAGGGACGACAAATGAAATAGATAAATGTCCTCTTTACTTTACAAACTAAGTGCAACAAATGAACTAGATAAATGCTACCCTTACATAATGACCTAGTTGAGAACTTTGAAAAAACAATTGAATACTACCACTAAGATAAATATAAGAATGGTGTTTGGATTTTCAAATGGCTAAAATCTTGTTTTTTTGTTAGCATCTTTAGGCCCCAAAACCTTTTATGTGGTCAGAAAGAGGGGAAATGTGTTAGCATATTTAGGCCCCAAAACCTTCAATGTGATAAGAAAGAAGGGAAATGTCTAGGAGATCGAATGAAGACAATATGGTGATGTTTTTTAAACTCATTAGGTGGCATATGTATCGATCCTCCAAAATGAAAAAAGAACTTTTTTAACAATGTACCATCTTTTCTTAATGTTGAATTTTAGCAATATTTGAGAAAGTCCATGCATCAAGGGTATAGAATGTATTCATTTTCAAATAAATTGAATTGAAATATTTAGCCTTAAATCAAGATTTGTATCTCATGGTGTTGGAATACTCGACAATACTGAGAGGGGGAGCGAATTAGTATTATAACTTTTTACAATTTAAAACCACATTTATTATTTACTTATTAAAACAAGCAATCAACAAGAACACATAGAACATAAATTTATCGTGGAAGCCCAATTGGGAAAACCACCAATACTTCATGATTACTGCAAAATTGTTATTTACAAATAGTTTTTCCCGATTCTACAGACAAGGATGGTATCACACCCTATTTACCAGCAACTACTGGAAGGAGGCTACGACCCCCTGATTTATCAGCTACTACCGAAAGGAGGCTACGACCCCTTGGTTTATTAGCTAATACTGAAGAGAGGCTATGGCCCCCTGGTTTATCAACTACTACTAAAAGCATTCTATGACACCCTATTTACCAGCTACCACTAGAAGGAGGCTACAACCCCCTAAATGCTTGTTTCCTGCACTAGCACCACCCTGCCACCCTAGAATGATACTTATCATTCAACTATCCACTGCTTGGACTCTGTTATTCGTAAACACGTGGAGAATTACTTTCTTCAACACTCTGTCAATAAATACCCTCATGTTTTATGCGGACGCCTCTCTTCACAAATTTTGGATGCACCTCTTCACAGTTGCAGACGCACCTTTTCACCATTGCAAATCTACACAATAGGAATTCTAATCTGGTTAGCACAAACCTGGATTCCACAATAATTTCACATACAGTCTCTTGGTTATACACATGCCTATTCTAATGGGTGAAATCATTCTTAGGCGTTGGATCTCTTAAACACCTCAATTAGCGGTGGAGAACAAACTAAACTTAAATCATTTTTACGATTTCGCTCCCATCCCGATAATTATCTCACCTACAAGCTAAACCATCGAAATAGCTTATAGTCATTGATCTAAGCCATGCTTTCATATGGACCGTCGAAGTATGTGACCCCTACCTAATTCCACTAATATTCATTTTGACTTTCTCCGTGCTAGTTCACCTAGTGGAATTATTTCCATCCTTTGATCAAAATCCTCCCTTAATCTTCGTCGTTCAAACTTTGAGCGCCTACCACATTCCATAGATTTCAAAAGTTCATTAAGTCATGCATGTTGAATCAGTGTAATTGCAGATCTAATATTGGTCGTAGATCTATTGTGGATCTAATATCAACTGTCAATCTATACTCTTTTGTGGAGCTTCACCTTTTCCACCTATCCTTTGTGGAATTGATCCTCAATCGTCGGATCTCATGCGGGATGCTTCCTAACCATCAATTTTAGATCGAATGCAGATCTCACCATAACTTTGTGAATCTGCACGATTTCTTTGCGGAAATCCTATGTGGTCGTTTCTAATGGTTATGAAGATGCACATAGAGAATTTCATGCTATTGATTATATGGATTTTATATACACTCTTGCAGATATAGTTTCTCTGTTCTTCGATTTTCTAAACACCTTTGTCATTCATACTACATCTCCACTTCCACTTGACCTCTGTTTCTGATTCATATCTTCATGTAAAGAGCTAGCATATATTGTTGGATTCTTTTTGGCTTTAGATCTATATTATCAACTGTCCAGATACCCATAATTTTAGATCCACATCACAGAGATTACTTCAGTTCATTACATAGTTTCTCTGGTCTTATTATCTCAACCATAAAGACTCATAACCTTAACCTTCTCGTTTTTCAATGGTGAGCTTATCCTACTACCATATCTACTGGTTATTCCATTTTCATTCATGAGCACCTTTGACATCAATGAAAACTACATTCTCAACAATCTCCCCCTTTAGCATTTATGGAAATATCTAAACCTTCTCCCCCTTTGACAACAATGACAAAGGATAACCTGTTATTCCAATTAGGATTTCTTGTCTTTCTTCTTTCTGAAAAATCCCCCTATAATCATATCTCCCCCTCAGATTGCTCCTCCTCTTTCATAACTCCCATGAGTATATGATCCCCCTCAATGTTATTTTGAGGGTTCTCTTTAATTCATGAGAGATGTTTTTAGAAAAGAATCCCACAATCATCACTAAATCTTTCTTCATCACCTTTATCTTCATCTTCATTGGTGTATTCTTTTATATCCCCATCTTTATTTTCCTCACAATGGATGTCATCCTTATTTATGGCACTATTATGTTCATCATCGTCTTTGGAGACCTCCCTGATGTTTGAAATCCTTATTTATTCTATATCTTTGGAGTCTTCACAATCTGGAATTTTCTTCCATATCTTCTCATAAGATATTTTGTTTACTTGTACTTTATTATCTTTTGTGTTAGTGTCTTGTTTCCTTCTTAAAATTTGATCTTTTCCCTTGGTTCTGCAACTAGTAGCCTTGTGACCGAACTTATGACAACAATGATAGTACCCATAGATAGCTTCTTGCTTCACACATTTCATCTTCTTCCATTGTTTATGAGCTTCTACTGAAACATTCTTACTTAGTTTACATTATCTGGACATATGTCCAAAGTTATTACATTTGTAACACTTTATGTCATATATTTGAAGAGGTCCAAAACGGTTATGATTTCTTCCTTTTGGTTTACTAGATATATTGTTTTTATGTTCCTAACTCTTTCCATAAGCTCTTCAGTTCAGGGATTTATGACCAAAATTATTACAAGAGTAACAATGACCCAAAAATATCCGTTGATATATGTTTGTCTTTGGTCTCTTATATACCTCATTTGTTTTTTTTTTGTCAAGGAAGGATGAGACATATTTCTTGCTTTCTTCCCTTTTAACATGATTCTTTAGTGCCTCATAGCTTCTTTGATTTCCACCTTGGTTTGGGACAAGGAGATATTCTGGATCCTTTTCTTTGTCATATCCTAGACCAGTTTTATCATATGATGATCTTTGAATACTTAAGATATCATCTAGGATCCTTGAGTTGTTCTCAAACTTTGATTTGATACATTTTTCATTAACCCCATTTCTAAGTTGGATAATCTCTTTTTCAAGTTTCTCAGAGTCTTGGATTCTCTCCCTGAGGAGAACTACTAGATCTTCTTCGGTTTTCTTGGCCTCTTGAAGCTGGTTCTTCAAGTCCATAATAGTTTGATTTGTTACTTCTTGGTACTTTGACAATTTTTCTTTCAAAACTTTGTTTCTTTTCCTACTATTATCAATTTCATCAACGGCAGCCATGTATTGAGCTTCTATGTCCACTTTTGATTCCTCGTATGAATTTGTTGTTCCTATAAATAGTATTTCTGCATCTTCACTTTCATCATCACTATCATCTTTGGAATAGAAGTTCTTCTACTTTTTCTTAAACTTCTTCTTACTTATGATTTTATCCTTATGAAAGCAAGGTTCTTCATGATCACTCTCCTCTTTTTTTGGGTAATGACACTTATTGGAAAAATTTTCACTTCTCCCACAGTGATAACATTTTAGGGTAACTGTCCTTTATATTTATCAGTGCCTTTCTCAAGTTTTTTAATAAAAAGAGCTTCCTCATCATCTAGGTTCTCTGATTGATTTTTGGATGAGGTTGTAAATGTTGCTTCTTTCCTTAAGATTTCATTTAGTCATCTTCTCATCTCATATGCAGTGAGGATTCCATGTAGTTCATCTACTATCGCATCATCAAGGTCATCCCTTTATTCTAGAGTGGACACTTTTGATTCATACTTCATTGGTAATATTCTCAGTACCTTACATGCCACTTCTCTTTCTTTTGATTTTCCTCCAAGACCTCTAATAGAATTTACAACTTCATCTACCCTTAGAAGGTACTCTCCAATGTTTTCATCTTCTTTCATTTTTAGGGTCTCAAACTTCCCTCTATACGTCTGAAGCTTGGATTACTTGACCTTAGATTCTCCTTCATAGATAATCTTTAACTTATCCCAGGATTCTTTAGCAGTCTTACATCTCATAACTTTTGTAAATACAGAATTTGTGAACCCACTCAGGATTGCATTTAGGGCTTTGGCATTACCTTCATATTTCCCTAGTTCTATATTGTTTGTGGGTGCTTGGTCACTTATTTTATATTCCTTTACATTTTCACCCCAAACCTTCCATCCAAGAGACATCAAATGGAACTGCATTCTCACACTCTAGTAAGCATAATTTTCTCCTGTGAATAATGGACGTTTGGTGATGGCTAAACCTTCTTGTTGATCCATAGTGGTTTTAAATAGGATCTTACCTTCCATTGGTTAAACTATGATGAAGGAACCGACTTTGATACCAATTAATGGAATACATGACAATACTGAGAGGGGCGCTGAATCAGTATTGTAACTTTTTACAATTTAAAACCACATTTATTTTTACTTATTAAAATACACAATCAACAAGAACACACAAAACACAAATTTATCGTGAAGCCCAATTGGGTAAACCACCAATACTTCCTATTACTGAAAAATTGTTATTTACAAATAGTTTTTTCTGATTCTACAGACAAGTATGGTATCACACCCTATTTACCAGTAACTACGATAAGGAGGCTACGACCCCCTGGTTTATCAATTATTACTAAAAGGAGGCTACGACCCCCTATTTTATCAGCTATTACTAAAATGAGGCTACGACCCCCTAGTTTATCAGCTACTATTGAAAGGATGCTACGACACCCTATTTACCAGCTACCACTGGAAGGAGGCTACAACCCCATGCAGGCTTGTTGCCTTCCCTAGCACCACCCTCCTAACCTAGATTGATCTTTATTAGTCAGTTATCCACTACTTGGACTCTGTTATTTGTAAACACAGAGACAATTAAAATATTCAACACTCTGGCAATAAATACCCTCATGTTTTCTACACATGCCTCTCTTTACAAATTTTGGATGCACCTCTTCACAGTTGTGGACGCACCTTTTCACCATTGTGAATCCGCACAATAGGAATTCTAATCTGGTTAGCAAAAACCTGGATTCCACAATAATTTCGCATATAGTCTCTTGGTTATACACCTGGATATTCTAACGGGCGAAATTATTCTTAGTTGGATCTCTTAAACACCTCAATCAATGGTGGAGAACAAAATAAACTTAAATCATTTTTACGATTTCGCTCCCATCTCAGTGATTGACTCACCTACATGTTGAACCAAAGAAATAGCTTACAGTCATTGATCTAAGCCATGCTTTCATATGGATCATCGAAGTATGTGACCCCTACCTAATTCCTCTAATCTTCATTTTGACTTTATGTGTGCTAGTTCACCTAGCGGAATTATTTCCAGACTTTGATCAAAATACCCCTTTAATCTTCGTCGTTCAAACTTTAAGTTCCTACCACATTCCATAGATTTCAAAAGTTCATTAAGTCATGCATGTTGAATCAGTAGAATTGTTCTCCATCGTAGATCTAATTCAACGATAAATTCTGGCCATCGAGCTTGATCCTACTTTCTCCTTGATTTTTTATTAGCGAAATCTGATGTAGCCGTTGATATTCATTCACCTCTAATTTCCACCGTCCAATCTCGAGTTCTGAATTTTCGTACTTTTTATTTCCTCATTCATCCTGAGCCATTGATCTTTGTCCCGGGTTGTTTTTGACCATTGATCTTACAGACTGCGGATTCACTGACTATGACATTTCTCAAAGTGTGTTTCTGCACTTAGTTTTCTACCTCAACCGTTCCGCACCGTTGATCTCCTTCAGGTTTCTTCGTGACCGTTGATCTTCCAGAATGCAGGATGTGGAGTGTGGGTTCTCAAAATATCAAGCGTTGCTTTCGCACTTCTGTACCGTTCATTTTCCGCACCGTCGATCTTTCAGGGATGTCTTTCTGACCATCGATTATCTAGATCGCGGGATGTAGAAGTTAGAAACTCAGCATTTAAAAATACGAGCTTATGCTTTTCTGCACTTCCTTTTCCGTACTGCGGAATACAGAATTCGAAAACTCAATGTTTCCAAAGACGAGCTTATGCTTCTTCTGCTTTCTGGAGTTTCCTTTCCGCACTTCCTTTTCCGTACTATGGAATGTGGAAGTCATAAAATCAATTTTTCCAAAGACAATGTTATGCTTATTCCACTTTCCGTACTTTTCTTTACGCACTTCCATTTCCGCATTGCGGAATGTGGAAGTCAGGAACTCAATTTTTCCCATAGTCTTTTTCGCGATTATCTGCTTTTCACCTTCCGCTTTCTATCTGAACCGTTGATTTATTTTGCATGGTTCAATCGTGATCATTTATCTACAATTTAATGTGGATTGTAGTCCTTTACTTTACCTTCTACGGAAATCATCCACCACCATAGATTTCCTTGCAGATTCAACCACGGCCATTGATCTCTTGATCAGATTCAGATTTCTTCTGCACTCTTTCTTTTTTTTCAGAAAACTCCTATGACCGTAGATCTATTGTGGATCTAATATCGACCGTCGATCTATACTCTTTTGCGGAACTTCACCTTTTTCACCTATCCTTTGCAGAACTAATCCTCACTTGTCAGATCTCGTGCGGGATGCTTCTTAATCGTCGATTTTAGATTGAATGCGGATCTCACCATAACTTTGTGGATCTGCACAATTTCTTTGCAGAAATCCTTTGTGTCCGTTTTTTATAGTTATGAATATGCACACAGAGAATTTCATGCTATTGATTATAAGGATTTTATAAACACTCTCGCAGATATATTTTCTTTGTTCTTTGATTGTCTAAACAGCTTTGTCATTCATACTACATCTCCACTTCCATTTGACCTTTGTTTCTGCTTCAGATCTTCATATAAAGACCTCGCATATATTGGTGGATTATTTTTGGATTTAGATCTCTATTATCAATTGTCTAGAAACCCATAACTTCATATCCACATCACAGAGATTACTTCAGTTCACTACATAGTTTCTCTGGTTTTACTATCTCAGCCATAAAGACTCATAACCTCAACCTTCTCCTTTTTCATCGTTGAACTTATCCTGCTACCATATCTATTGGTTATTCCATTGTCATTCATGAACACCTTTGACATCAATGACAACTACATTCTCAACACATGGGGCATAATAATATTTCAATTATGAAGCACGAGATTTATATGCTTATAGAGAAGCATGCATTGTTTGTATAGTGTCCCAAATGGATTTTTCATTGTAAGAAAACTAAATATTCATAACAAAAACGAAGTCAATGATATGAAAAGATATGTAAATTAATGAAATAACTTTTTGCAATGGCAAAGGTTTAAAACCTCTTAACAATTGAAAAGCAATATCCCTTACACAATTCTAAAGGTCAACATTGTAAGTAACAAAGCAACAATAATGCTAACAAAGAATAAAACTTTTAAACTCATTTATTAGTAACTTTTAAAGCTCTGACAAAGTCCCAAATCCAATATGAAAAGATTAGAAAAGCAACACAAAGCAAGATGATCCCTTGACTTATGAGGTTATCGTATGATCCAGTGAGGAGGAGACAACATGTACTCGTGTTGAAGAGATTGCAAAAAGTTTTTCAAAAATCATTTTTACCCACCATCAAAACCTCAATAACTTCTCCAACCATTTGATTTCACCCAATTGCATTGATGAAAGGTATGTCAATCAATCAAGAGACCAATGTTGAATTGCGATTAATATTTATCCTGTTGTGGGCCAATTAATGCATCCCCAGCAGGAATGGTTCCCATTGGATCTCAAGATGCTTGAGATCCAACGGGCACCATGTCTGCTGCGACCGCATTATTTGGCCTGCAACAGGATAAATAATTTTCACCATGTTGAATGAGTAAATGCATAGGGATAATAGACATCAGATGAGGATAAGTGAGAATAAGTTGAATATATATTGACAAAATTATCTAATTGAGAGTGGGACCCTTGAGAATGCAACATATCCATTAACATGGGGCGTAATGACATTTTGAAATTTGTTCAAACATTAAAAAAAATTATGAATATATTTTCCTCTTTCACTATATAAAAATTTGATCATATTTGAAAGCCAAAAATTATCGATGGCAAGCAATTTAACCATCAAATTTCATCTCTTAATAAAGTTCCAAGTTTTAAACTTGTCCTTTAATTGCAATTGAAAACATCTTCTATATTTTTCTATTTTTGCGAGCATGTGTAAATCATCCATTTTTTTATTTTTAGAAAAATGAAGTACTAGTGTAATACTCCATAACGAGGTCTTATATACTTTTGTAGTTTTAAATTGAGTACATTGCTCGACACACTCAAACATCTTTAATATATCTTTAATATTTTTGTATTTTTTGAAAATAAATGAAGTACTAGTGGAATGCTCCATAATAATGTCTTATATACTTTTGCATTTATATATTGGTTGTAAATTTATAATTATCATATTATTTAAACAAATAAGTATATTTTCTAATTGAATTCATTTCACTCTTATTGTATTTAGTCTTTCAAGAAGTTATATATATATATATATATATATATATATATATATATATATAAAACAAAAAAATGGATAAACAACAATAACAATATAAAATGTAGTNTTGTTATTTATCAACATTATGGGATAGAAGTCATGGTTTAGGGAAGGGCCTTGGATTTTTTTTATGTATGGACTTCGGTGGGATGATGGAAAGGAGGTAATGGTTTCATTTCAAATCCAAAATTTGAGTTTTTTTTCTAGCTTTAATACTTATTTGCACCTTTTATTACAATTAGTGCTTTATATGTAAATTTTGATATAAATTCATCAATACCGAATATCCATTTTTTGGCTTTGATGATAGTTTATAATTCATCATTATTTGTTTTGGCTTAAACGGGTTACATAATTAAGATTTCATTCACATATAATATCTTCTTATGGAATTCCTTTGCACCATTAGAGGAAATTGGAATTATATTGGATACTAAACAAACACGATTCATGAGGATGGTGGCTAGGGTTTCTACTTGCGGTCCCTTTTAGACACTTCCATTTTATACCCATTATTGTTCCATGTTTACAAGTTTTTTCAAGGGACATTGGATAAAAATGTAAAGTGGCATATATTTTAGTGGTGGGTATAGGTGGTTTGTGCCTCATCTCTTCAATGCAAAGGCAAAGTGCTCATGGGATTACAGAATTGGATATTTTGGTGTTGCGACAAATTAAGGACTAGAGGTTGTGGCTCTAGATTTCTCTCAGACACTTTTGTGGGTTTTTTTATTGTTTTATTGCTATATCTGAAGATTACAACATTATTCCTCATTAGTAGCCTCTGTGGTCATTTCTAAGATTCTGTCTATCAGGTGGGTGTGATCTTAATAGATCGGTTGTCATCAAGTTTATGATTGAGTCACAAATTCAAGACAGGGATTTTGGCGCAGCCCACCAACAATGCTTCGTCGACATGGGTTCCCACTCTTTCGACATCCTACAGTGCAGTCTCCCTAAGCACCGGCTCGGACAGGTTTTAGCCTGCCCAGCAACGTCTGCAGAGTAGACGAGGTCTCACCTGAGGTGTTCAAGGGAGAGCTGTCAGAACCAAGTTTTCGACAGTGGGGAAGGAGGACATGGCGATCCGACTTGGGAGAATCATGACTCATGCGACCATTATACCATACCGCAACATTAATCGTGGAACATAATACCGCATCAAACAGGGACAGAGATTACCTAAACTTATAATCAGCAGATCACATTAACATAGCAATGAGAAACTAGATCGCATCATTATGAAAGAAACAGAGTCATAGCATCATAACATACCTATATAAATCATAGTGCAATTATTGTAAAAAAAAGCAGTGCTGCCACATCATAACATATCTATGACAACAGATAAGGATCAACCCATACTCAACACATCTTATATTAATCTTTCCTAATATGCCACACCATACAATCCTTCTCCAAAACTGGAGATTGCAACAAAAAGAAACCCAGCCAAAATCATAGTCAAGATAGAACAATCTCCACACAACAGAGTGCACCAAGTGTGTTGCGATGCCCCATAATCATTATGTGTCTATCATCACAAAAGTGGATCTATAAATAGGCTTATTCCTTTACATCAAGGGTCCACTATTAACTAACTTCTAACCGTCACTGGCCTATTACAACATAATTTGGTCAACATGTACATAAAATATTCAAAAAACGGTTACTTCTCCGCTTATCATGCTAAATGGCCCTTGTGCGATACCGCATGAGCTTGCGCAGCTGCCACGATGCTGTGCAAATCACTTGCCCCAACCCCTTGCCAACAGTCCCCGAACACAATTTTGTGGCTTGTCCTCTACCCACGTCAAGTTGGCAGGGTGTATGCTGCAGTCTTATCCTTAAAATCGACAAATTGTTGGGCAACTTCCCGAACTTGGAGCTGTACTTTAGCAACGGTATTCTAACAATTACTCACCATTTGCTGGACCAGTTGGTACTCGCTAGCCTTGATGTCAACCATTTTTCGACTCTCCTGAATAGCCTAAAGTGTGGCGACAGCTTTAACAGCCAGCTAGCCGCCAATATCTTGGAATTCATCGAGCTTCTCACGGCGCTTTTGCTGGAGCTCTTGGGCATAGGCAACGCACTGCTAGTTATCCTTTTGTTCAGCGGCCCGAGTGATTTGTACCATTAGCGACATGGCCTTCAGCACTGACTTCAAAGTTGTCAATTGACCCTCTGCTTCTTGCACCTGCACAGTGAGTTGATCCAACTGCTCATCCTGAACAATACTCTACCAGAACTGCATGGTTTCCTCCATAATAGCTTTGGCCTCTGGCTCCATGTGCCAAACTAAGTAGCGATTTCCTCAAGGGAGGCCTTGCGCTCCGCAACCTGCTCCGGCAAGGTAGTGGGTTGTGCTTGAGCCTGAAGCAGGAAGTTATGGTCCTGAAGCTGAACCAAGGTTTACCCCAATCGTTGGGCCTTCTCAACTGGGGTGAGCTCGACGGTGGTGTCAAACATGTTCTAACATGCCTCAGAGATAACCTGCTCCAGTTCGCTATACTGCGCACACAGCTACGCTTGTTCCACAATCAGGCGATCTTGTGCCTTCTGGAGATCCGTAATCTCCACAGCAGTCTTCTGCTCCATCTCGGCCTGTGCTGCCTTGAGCGCATTGATTTCTTGTAATTTCTCCTCGGCCAACTGCACACGGACCTGGTGCAGCTCCGCTGCATCCTTCTTCAGCTGCTCAGCGGTATCCCGGGCTTTGACATAACCCGCAGTCAATGCCTGTTGTCATGCCGCCAACTCCATTGCGGCGCCATGCTGCAACTCAACCAATGTTGTAATAGACAGCTTGTTCAGGTCCAGAGTCACACTCTAGATTTGGTGCAACTGCTGATGAACTTCTTCATTACCTGCGTCGATCGTAGTCGAGGGAACTTGCATGTTCCGAACCCAGGGCTCATTGCTGATCGACAGGTTACCCTACAACAGAGGTTGGGCCGATGGTTGCTTGGAAACAATATCAAAAATGGATTCTAGCTTATTTCTTACTGCGCCAAATTTCGCATGGTTTGATTCGCGGATTGTCATAGTCGCAGCTGTAGATGAATCCGTGACAACCTTGATGAGCTGCTGCAATTGATCTTCTAATTCGGATTTAGTACCACTGCCAGCCTCGTACTCCTGTCTCCATTTGGTGTGAGTCTCCTCCTGCATACTATGTGTTGCATCTTCTGGGTCCGTGGATGACTCATTGTCAGAGTCATGGGCGCTTAATTCCGACAGGGCAGGGTCTTCAGGGACTTCCATGGGTATCTCCTTCTCTAACTCCTCTTGACTCACCGGGATGCACCAGTCGCCCAACCATTCTTGCAAAATTGCGTCCAAATATTTCGTGGTAATCTTGTAAGGCAATGGTAGCCACTGCTTATCAGGATCCTGCCTAGCCTGAATGTGAATGGAGTGGGGTCCGATAGCAAACCGAATGATCCTTTGATACTTGGCCACGATGTGGCGATAAATTCTTGGAACAGCTACCGCGGTCGCCTGCAGTGCCTCCCAATAGATCCAGAAATGAATAGCACAATTTGTTTGGCGACTGGGTTCTTCGACCCACCACAAGTTTTGATAGCAAGCACCGCGGCAAACCTTGGATGCCTCAACCGTCATTGGCTGGTAGTCCTTTGGCTCCATCCAAGTAACCAGGGAGATGAGAATCAAAAGCCAACTATAAGAAAAGGGGCGGTCACTCTGAGTAGCGAGTGCATCTTCGAGCAACTGATTCAACAAAAATAACAACCAATTCATCTGAACCCCCTTGGCACATTTCTGAGGACAGGCGACAACTCCGAAATTGCATTGGGCGGGTCGATTGCCGCGAAAAACTTTGCTATCCAGAATTCTGGCGCCAATGCGCACCATTTGCAAGTTGATACTGTCAATGTGATAGGCACGACCATCCCGTTGTAAACCGAAGCACTTCTTCAACTGCTTTGCCAGTCTTTTGTCTGTATCTCGTCCATGAATATATTGCGTCGGGTCCTCCCCAGCCTTAGGCAACCCAGTAATGCTGGCAATCAATTCGACCGTGACCAATATTGGCGTAGTCAGCCAAAGCGTCCCTCCATGGAAACATGCCAATAGTTGCTTGACACATGCATGAGCTTCATTTAGACGGCCAAAGTGGGGCATATTGATGAGCCCCAACAACCCAGACTTCTCTAAGCCACTAGCCCATGGCTTCAGAACTCGCTGAATGGGGCCATCAAGCGCTGTCATGACAGATTCGTAGGGCTCGTCCCAAACATCTTTAAGCAAAAGCGGGTCATGAACGTCGAACTTGAGTCTGCTCAACGCAGGGATGATATCGACTGAGCATGTCATCTCTTCCGGCAGTGGTGGAAACTTGGGTGGATACTTCTGATTCTTCGACGGTTTTCGTGGCTTGGTGCCTGGCCGCATGGGAGCAACATATCCCAAAATATCATGCATCAAGACACCCCGAGGTGTCGCGGACTCAACATCTCTTGAGCTCGATGGCCCCATCTGGGCAATTCCTTCTCCCCGCATCCGCACAGATGTGCGAGATTTCCATTTCTATAGGGGTGTCAAACTGGGTCTCTGAGCCTGTCGTTGTCGTTTCCACTTCAGAATGGACAACGAACCCACTGGCATACTCATAATTTCCTCTTCTACAGCCATGGGCCGAACTCGGGACTCATACTCACTCGAAATCTCAATAGCGTCAAGGTCACTCAGCATCCCTTACCTCCCAAAACCAGAAGCTATAGTCAACAGCTCGGACTATACTGCTCTCAACACTCTGCACAATACTCTGCACCAAATCCACCTTCTACTTCTTCTCTCGCAATTGAATAATGCCATCTGACGCATCCCACGCGGTGTTCTAGCTACTTCAATTCTAAATCCATCATTACCAAATCTAGCTGCACCATTATTGCCAAGTCGGGTATTAATAACGCCGAATCCGCCTGTGATCTTATGCGGCTAACGGTCAGATCACTCGTTAATGCGGGTCGCTTCAACAAGCGTCACCAGCCAACTAGTTTAACTACTTGCATTTATTACCTAATTTGACCACCCCACAGCTCTGCAACCATTGCAAATGGTCGACCAACTACTGCCAACAACTTCATCCTTGCACTGCCTCGCTCCCAAGGCTCACCTCTCTGTGCTGAACTCAGAAATGTTTTTTTTTTTGAAATCCTCAGTACTTCAAGTGGTGTGCATCGTCGACCCCGTTCTATAGGGCTTTAAGCAACTCCCGTTAATGAGCTTTGGCATCACGACACCATCCAATTGCCACAACTGCACTGCGCCACCAGATGTAATAGACTGAACAAGATAGGGACCTAACCAGTGCATTTGTAACTTAATTGGATGCTTAATAAACTTACTGTCATATAACAGCACCAAATATCCTACTGCGAACTGCTTGTGCTTAATATGGCGATCATGCCATGCCTTCTGTCGATATTTCACAACCTATTGCTGGAAGCCTGCGATGAAGCAATCCTCGTCAAGCTGAATCAACTGCGCAACCCATTCCATGCTCGTTGTTGCAGCAATGTGCAAGCTGGGAACGATATACTCCATTGGAATGACAACCTCTTTCCCATAAACCAACTTAAATGGTGTATGACCTGTGAGTCATTTGCACGTAGTGCGATAGGCCGATAAAACGGTAGGAATTTTCAAATTCCAATCATTGCGGTTGGTGTTATATACCTTGATCAACGCTATCTCCAAAATTTTGTTGAAGGCCTCAACAGTGTTGTTTTCCTGCGAGTAGTATGGAGTACTTTGTTGATGTTGTACCTGAAGCTCCTCGGTTAGCGCTTTTACCATTTGATTGACAAAGTGACTACCTTGGTCACTCATCAGGATCCGAGGACATCCAAAGCGCATCACAATGTTCTCAAAAATAAACCGTGTTGTTGTGGCGGCGGTACAATCAACGACTGGTGCATCCTCCGCCCACCGATTCAAGTAGTCAGTTGCATTAATAATATAGCGGGCACTAGTGCAATTTCCTGGCGGATTGATAGGACCCACAAAGTCGACAGCCCATTTATCAAATGGCTGTAGATTCACCAGCGGCATCTCATCTCTCTGCGATGGTTTACCAACCCGTTGGCAGACATCACAGCTTCTGGCATAGTCTGTGGCATCATTATGCAACGTGGGCCACCAAAGCCCAGCATGCAGCACCTTCTGAGCTATGGCACGGCCTCTGTATTGACCTCCCGCAACACCTATGTGTGCTTCCTCTAGAATGGGACCCTACTCATGCAGTAAGATGCACCGCCTCAATATCTCATCCGGTCCAAGTTTATAGAGTTGTCCTACAATGAGCGAAAAATCAGAAGCTTTTACGACCAGCTGTTTCTTTTGGCTAATCGACATATATGTAGGGGCGATTCCAGTAGATAAAAACTGAACAATCGGTGCATATTAATCATCTATGACTTCAACTCGGAACAATTGCGCATCTGGCAGCCCATCTTCAATATTGGTTGGTTATTCACCATTCTCAATACATGACAGATGATCCGGGCCAGTATTCAACCGTCCTGGCTTTACCACTATTTCAAAATCAAATTCTTGGAACAAAAGCAACCACCGACATGTTCTCCCCCCCAACACAAGCTTATTTACTAGGTATTGCAAAGCAGAATGATCAGTGAACATCTTAAAGTGTCCACCTAATAAATAGTTCATGAACTTTTGTAGAGCATAAACCATCGCTAGGCCTTCCCTTTCAGTGGTGGTATAATTTCATTCAGCAAACAATAACTTTCTACTGGCATACGCGATTGGGTGATCCAAGTCGCCTTCGCCTGGCTGCGTAAGAACAACTCCCAGCGTAGTAGAAGAGGCATCAACGTGTACATGGAATTCCTTATTCCAATCAGGAAAAACCATTATTGGTGCGAAGGCCTTCTTGGCCTTCAAGGTGTCAAAGCTACCTTGACATTCTTGAGTCCATTCAAATAGAGCATCTTTCTTTAGCAACTTATCCATAGGAGCGGTAATCGCAGCGTATCCCCTGATAAACTTGTGATAGTATCATGTATGTCCCAGTGTTGCTTGAAGCATCTTTACAATCATCGGTGGTGGTAAACTGAGGATCAGCGCAATCTTTCTCAAATCTACCAACAGACCTTCTTTGCAGACGATGTGCCCAAGTAGTATGCCAAAGGGTGCGCAGAAAATACATTTCTTGGAATTCAATGCAATCTGATGTCGTCGACATCGTTCCAGCATTAATCGCAGATTTTCCAGATGGTATTTAACCAAGCCGTAGATGGTCCAGTCATCCATATAGACCTGTAGGAATTTCTGAATAAAATCCTTAAATACCATGACGACTACGCAGGAGAATACGGCGCGTGCATTTTTCATCCCAAATGGCATGACGGTATACTGGAAACAACCCCACTCTGTGATGAATGTAGTCTTGTGGCGATCCTCTTCTGTGATCAGGATCTGGTGGTAGCCTGAAAATCCATCTGTGAAGGAATATACCTCCTGGCTGCCTACACCTTCCAAGACTTCGTCTGTGAAAGGGGTCGGGAACGAATCATGTACACATGCATCATTCAATTTTCTCAGATCAACACATATGCGTACTTCTCCCGTTTTCTTGTCTTGGACTACCATCGGACTTATCCATTCTGATTCTTCTACCGGTTCGATGATCCCAGCATCGAGCATCCTATCAATCTCAGCTTTCACGCAATCCTTATACTGTGGGTTCAGTCTATACGGCCTCTGGCGGATAGGTTTTCAATCTAGCTTGAGAGGAATCTTCATTTCTCCCAAGTCACCAAGTATCCCATTCATCTCAAAAAACCGCGTGGGGAACAGATCCTGGAATTCATGCAGTAGATCTGTGATTTTGGCTATCGTCTCTTTGCCCCAATAGTCCCCCATGTTGACAAATTTTGTATTTTCTGTCGTCCCAATGTCAACTTTTCGAATGCGTAGCGGCTGGTTCATCGAGTCTGTCGATATGTCTAGAGCTACAACACCGTGACTTCCCTCAGAATCTGGGATATTAACATTCCACAACTCGTCGTCGCCTTCAGGTTCCCCCGACAAGTTGTAGCACATCATCATGGATTGGACAGAGAAATTTGCATGGGGATCAACCATGTATGCGACAGGGGTGACTTTTAGTACTATGTCACGGATAATGTGTAAAGAATTATATACCTCAGCATCAGTATCCTGGAAGCTAAACGTCTTCTCAAAGAAAACTGACAACTCCTGCCAAGTGGTAATGGTTCCGCACAACTTTGTTGCTACGTACCAGGATCTTGGCATTTCTTCTAGAGTGTGGACAAAAGCGTGAACTCACTCATCTCTGGGTCGCGATGTCCGTAACATCTGACATTCAATCAAATGACTGGCAGGGTCATTTTTTCCATCATATCTCCTGGCCTGGTAGACCTCTATTGCAAAAATGGACCATCATCAATCTGTGGCACTGCTCCTAGTCATGGATCGTTTATTTGTGTGTCGCCCACCAGCGGGCCGGAGTAGCCTCCATTGCTACCTTAAGAGCCAATATTCTTTGTGGTTCAAACACCTTCTCTTCAAATTCTTGAAAGAACTTACAGAGTCCAGGCAGTCCTTCATAAATGGACAACTCAATAGTCTCAGTTGCAACATGTCGGAGAGACTGTGTAACTAACCCACACTTTATGAATGATACCTCATGCAACTGATTCTGCCAATTTTCTAGAGCATCATCAGAGTCTGAGGACGCATAACTTGCGGTGCACCATCCAAGTTCGCCATTGATAGTGGGATGGATATAGTCCTCAGATATGTTGTACGGATGATCCCAACTTCTTCTGACTTCGTCCTTTACTGGTTCAATATAGTGTCGTCCTTCCTGAGGGTCCATAGGAGCAATGACCCTAACATCCTGGTTTTCAAATGTCATAACTTGGTTTTTGAAGCCTAATAAATGCCATGCTATCATTAGCCCACCCAATTCCTAGTAGCGCTGGATAGGAACCACCATCTTCTACAACTTCTATCACATCAAAGTCAGCGCAGGTTTTCATACCTTCAATGTCGACAACCAAGTTTGAGACTCAACCAATGGGCTGAACCTTTGCCTAGTTTTCTAACCGTAGTTGTACTGGTGACCATCCTAGCGTGGGTTTCCCCATCGATTGTCAGGTTTGTTTCGTCAGGATTTTTACATCAAATCCAAGGTCCAAAATGACCGAGTCAACCTCATAATCCCCAATATGGATATTCATCCTCATTTCCTTGCACGTCTTCCTTTTTGTAGGGAATTCACAGCGGAATCCTTTACTATCTTATTCGGGAGGTGTAACAATGTCTCAAGCTCGACAAGGGCATCCGAGTCCCTTGCCAACGATAGAAAACTCTCAAAAACCTTGCACAGAGTGCCATGCTGCCACAATGGTCCTGCTTCTACAGATGGATCAAAAATGGAAGGCATATCAATAATTGGCAACTTACCTGGATTTCTCCCAATCGCCTGCTTCACTTCAAATAAGTGTATTTTTATGTTGCAATATCAAATGCAATTTTTTTCTTATCGGCAAGTCAAACAGGCTACTGTGGTCCATCATCACCAGTTGTTGCGCCAGCACAAGTGACAATCCTGACATCGGCATCCTTCATCCTTGGTTCTGCATGGATTGCTGCAACAGTCGGTCCTTGATTCAAGTTCCGGGATAGAGATCTCGACGGGTGTTGATTCAGCAACTGATTCGTCGCTTTATTCATTGGTATATTCTAAGCCTGGGGTGGGTTCTGATTCTGCAGTTGGATCTGACCTTGCAGGGGTGGCTGATTCTACACCTGGAACAGAGGTTGATTCTGATTCTGGGTGTTTTGCAACTGGGGAATATGGCCAGCTTTCCATTTTGTGATTAACTGAGGATAATTCTCGACGTTATGATCACTGGCTGCATAATATGTACACTGCACATGAGGACATTCTATCTGATAGTTCCCGAATTCCCCACATGTATAACACTGAATGGATTCCCGACCTCGACTGCCTCCCTGGCCAAAGCGTCCGTCGCGGCCCCTAAAGCCTCCACGGGTTCCTCCCTGTTGAAACTGTGGTTGAGCCAACTACTGTTGTGGAAGGTTCTGTTGCTGTTGAACATAATGCGCAACTCGTGGCTGATTATACTATGGTCGCTGCACCTGGCTATATTGTGGTTGTACTACTATTTGCGGTTGTGGTGCATACTGCGACTGTGCTACAAACTATGGCTGAGGTTGAGTAGGGATTAACTGCAATGGAGGAAGTGGTGTATATGGTACCTGTGCTACTGGTTGTACTACTTATGGCGGTGCTTGCGCTATCCAGGGTTCCTCCCTTTTCACAAAGTATGAATCGTATGTCCTTTCTTGAAGCAAATCATAAGCATGGAAGTTCATGTCATCATGTCCAACTGACCGACAAAATGTACAGTATAAACTTTATGCTTTGCTAACCATCTTTTGCATGTAATCACAGTTCTCGTGTCAATGCCCATAGACCTAGCAGATGCGACACCATGGTGCACCAAACGGGTTAGGGGCTCCCGATAGTAAATAATTTCGGAATGTCGGACAGGTATCTTTGGTATATCCGCCTGCATGGAAACGGGTACACCAAATATTATCGCGATCCTCCTTGGCCTTTTTTATGTCTTGCAGCTGCAGTGTTAGATTGGCCAGCTGCACCTAAACTTTATTCATTCCAACGGAAGTTTCTCCTAGCGGTGATGCTTCCAATTTCATCGCAGTCTCCAGAGCCTCGCTCTATGTCGCAATCTTTTGTTGCATTAATGGTTGTCGAATATGCGTGACAAGTGCTGCAATGAACCATTCTTTGTGTTGGACATCGCTCATCTAAAAACTGACCTGAGCCATCAATGTTTTAAATGGCTGATCAAAATCCCAAATCGTTTCATTGGGGAATTGTTTGATCTCTTTCATTTCAGTAATGTACTGAGATTCGAACTTCGGCTTCTTAAATTCCTCAAATAGCCCTATCCTGATCTCATCCAATGTTTTTACAGTACCTCTCTGAGGTACTCGCGTGAATCTCATAAACCATTCCAATGCGCAACCCCTCAGAGTAGTGGCTAACTGACTTTTCTTGACATCATCATCGATCATTTGTCGAGCAGTCCAGATTGCTTCACATAAGAACCAGTACTGTTCTGGATCATCGGCACCATTTCCATTGAATATTGGTAACTTCATCTCATCACCCGCCATCCTGGGACTTCTTCCTCCAGCTGGTACTCTATTACTATATTGTTGTTGACACGTCGGGCAAGTCAACATAGAATGCGCGTTTCTTCCTTGTGGTGGAGTAGTGCGCAGAGGAGTAGGCACGCTACTACTGGGGTTCGATCTTGTCGTTCTTCCGGGTGTAGCTTGGGCCTGTGTATCCTCGTCATCACAGAAAGGTTGCTTCGTCATGTGTGGTTTTTCTTCATGGTATCGCACTTCGACTTCAGCAATACCTTCTCTCGTCCTCTGCCTCTTTTCTCGAAACCTTGCTCCTCCCCTCGTACAACCACTTGTTTCTTCAACGACCTTTATATTCTCACCAAAACACATGCCCGTCTACCCCTTATTTCCTTATGCATTTCTCCCCTTTTGGTCGTAGTGCCTACATCCCCTACACACCAGAGGTCCACTACTCTTGGTCCATCTTTAGGATACCCTTTTCACAGACTAGTTGCTTAATCGACAGTTGTAGTGACAATAATTACCATCCACGAGGTCCACTGAAAAATTCCCTTTCTACTTCGCTGAAATATTTATTAGTATCAACAACAAATTAAGTGATGTATCCCTCTAAGATACTATCCAACCATACCTCCAACTTCCCACGACGCCTTGTTGCTAGTTTCCTGCAGCACCTGGATCAATTCTGGGGTCCAGGATGTCGGCTCTCCCCCTTGGAAATTCGTCTTCCACTTAGCAAACTTGGTCAACCATTCATGCAAGAGTACTAGAAATTCGCAAAAGTACCACTCATGAGGACCATCATGGATATATCTAGCCAGCCATTGGCTTGTCGACAACTTCATGTTCTGGTTTTCAACTTAAGCAAACTCTCGCAACTTCTAATCAAACCACTCCTCTATCTCTGATCGATTCGGATGCCAGAACATATCCCCCTCCTAGTTGCAACTCGGTCCTGGAAATGGAACCATTTGTTGGCGCAGCCCATCAACAAAGCTTCGTCGACAGGGGTTCCCACTCTGTTGACGTCCTGCAACGCAGTCTCCCTAAGCACCGGCCCGGACAGGTTTTAGCCTGCGCAGCAACATCTACGAAGCAGATGAGGTCTCACCCGAGGCGTTCAAGGGAGAGCTATCAGAACCAAGTTTTTGACAATGGGGAAGGAGGACATGGGGATCCGACCGGGGAGAATCATGACTCATGCAAGCATTATACCATACCGCAGCATTAATCATGGAACATCATACCACATCAAACAGGGACAGAGATTACATAAACTTATAATCAGCAAATCACATTAACATAGCAATGAGAAACTAGATCCCATCATTATGACAGAAACAGAGTCATAGCATCATAACAAACCTATATAAATCATAGTGCAATCATTGTAACAAAAAGCATTGCTTCCGCATCATAACATATCTATGACAACAGATAAGGATCAACCCATACTCAACACATATTATATTAATCTTGCCCAATATTCCACACCATACAATCCTTCTCCAAAACGGAGATTGCAACAGAAAGAAACCCAGAAAAAATTGCAATCAAGACAGAACAATCTCCACACAACAGAGTGCACCAAGTGTGTTGCAATGCCCCTCAATCATTTCATGCCTATCATCACAAAAATGGATCTATAAATAGGCTTATGCCTTTACATCAAGGGTCCACTATTAACTAACTTCTAACCATCACTGACCTATTACAACAGAATTTGGTCAACATATACATAAAATATTAAAAAAACGGTTACTTCTCTGCTTATCGCGCTAAACAACCCTTGTGTGATACTGCATGAGCTTACGCAGCTGCCGCGACGCTGTGCAACTCACTCACCCCAACCCCTTGCCAACAAGGAATGTTATTTTCCCTTTTCATCTTCTTGGTGGCTCTTGAGGTTGTAAGTTCTTGGTGGTGCTTGATATTGAGATTTCTTCAATGCGTAGGAAACAATGTCTTGAATGCAAACCAATGACAAGTTGTTAGGAACATGGAAGCTATAGAAAATGGCAATGAGAGATCACATCGGGAAGCAATCGAATGAAGGAACATCATGAGATAATTCCACAACAAGATAACGACACTCATCTCCATAGTGGAACAAAAATCTAACCGATGCACAATGATGGTAGGCCGACTGCAAACACCAAGAATATGATAGATGTGATTATGATCATAATACAAATTATGATGTAAATCTTAACTTTCATGTTCCAGTCGGTGACGGTGGGAGGATTTCAGATATCACATAGGGCATTCATTGCCATAAACTTTAGTTGCCTAAACCAGTGTGGAACATTGGAGAAGGATCAAGCCCAACACCTCCGATGTGATAATTAAATAATGTCCTGACAGTACGACTAAACGTATCTCGCTATATCGTTCACCTGGAACAAGGAGACATTGTTTACAAAAGCAATTCCAATATGAACAACAACTGTCCTAAATAAGAAAATTGAATAGCAGCCATAATTTACACAAAATAATAAACTATATTACATTCAAACTCAAATAAAACACACTTATATAAGTGTTATCATATCTAACTTATTCCAATCTTGGATAGATAGGTTGAGAGAATATCTCAACAATCTCTAACAACCCTAACAAATCTCAAACCAAATCTAGATGCACTAATGGAAGAATTATCTCTAACATTCCTCTTTAATGCTTACATTACAAAACACAATTGCAAAACAAAAAATACATTACTAAATCTTGTCTGACTGGTCTTCATCAGCACTTACACCACTCTAAAATCTCTGGTTTAAGCTATTTCTTCTCCACAACTTTGAGCTTCCCACTTGACCCATTTAAACTGCAACTGCTTCTGACCATCAATAAATGAATTGTATTGACTAACAATATTGAATACTTTGCTATGCCAAATTACATAGCTCGATGAGTTTGGAAAATATGTAGCCAAGTAACTGGAATGATCTATGGAGGTACTGCCATCTGTTGAACGCATAGCTCATTGAATCCAGCAGTGATCTAGGAGAGCACTCTAAATATTGATCATATCCAGAAGTTAATCATACAAGTGAACTTTACAAACACATTACAAAAAAGTAACATGCAACTGACGCTCTTGGAGCACGACGAGTCACATCAGCTTGACCTTATTAAGAACGACATGTAACTAAAGGCTCCTAGAGCACGACAGGTCACATCAATGTGAACTTTAATTGGCATGTTTTTTTTGGTCCTACATCTTTTCTTTTAAACAATAATAAATATAATTACACACCACACAATAAAACAACACATATTATTAATCAATGAAATGAAACGTTGCAAATCCAAGCTCTAATAATGTAGTTTGCTTGATCTCCCATGCAAATCTCCACAAATGATGTCTCCTTCCAATGAATAGTAGCGTGAACTGAATAACCACAATCCCGTAACAACTAAATGACCCACGATCTAATGAACCCATCACAATTCGCCCTCAATTAAATTCAACACTGCTAAAGAGACGCAATCTGTAGTAAATAGAGTTATTCATAACATTTTGATCCACAACGATCCACCTTATGGGTTTCAATTAACATACCCTGGAATGTATTGGCGGCTCTAGCACATAGCTAAGATTTCAATGAAATAACGCCTTCTGCAAATTGATAGTTGGTGCTCTCATGTTCTTTATAGACAGGTTTGAAGAATAATGGCTTCTCTCATGGTGATTCCTTCTGCAGGTGGCTCTTTAACCTGATAGCGGTTGAAATATGAAACACCTCGGCATTTGAACTTCAACAAATCTACCAAACGCAAATGGATTTTGGATCCTTCCTTTCACACAGTAGCTAAGATGATGGGAGTTCTTAAATTGAAGCAACGGCTCATGCATATTACCATATATTACACAACAACAAGCATGTTATGAATGAACAAGCTGAATGAGAGAAAGTGCCCAATGTCTCTCCTCACACTAGTAAACACGATAAGCTACTACAATTGAAAATTTTCACACATAAACCATTACATAAAACAAACACTATAGTGAACACACACAAAAAAACAAATATAATTTCCTACGCTACATATGTATAGATAATATACTCTTGATCTCTCACATTCTCCTTGGCCCTCCCGTGAGGGATCTAGGCGAAGACTCGCTCTGATACCAGATACAAAAATTGAATAGAAGCCATAATTCACACAAAATAATAAATTATATTACATTCAAACTCAAATACAACACACTTATATAAGTGTTATCATATCTAACTTATTCCAATCTTGGAGAGATAGGTTGAGATAATATCTCAACAATCTAAAACAACCTTAATAAATCTCAAACCAAATCTAGATGCATTAATGGAAGCATTATCTCTAACACTCTAAATGGACGATGTCATAAATCTAATATGAATGAAGCACCAATGAGCTACATAATCCATGATATCTATAACAAATATTGTGTATCGAATAGAAAGGTTGATGCTGAAAGGGATGAGATGCCAAATTTATAGCTCGTTCTTACTGGATAGTAGTATCAATTGGTTTTACTATTTATTGTTTATGGATATTTTTTCATTTAAAAGTTGCAATGAAACATTCACAGCATTAATGTCTCTCTTGTGGAAAACAAATATTTTTCATTTGGAAAGATGTAGTCATATCCATACGTATGGATTGTATTAGAGGTCAACAAATAATCATTGGAGGGAATTGAGACAAAAACATTATCCAAAAGAGAGGAAATGGTGAAGACCAAATATCTCGCATCCAAAAGAGAGGAAATGGTGAAGACCAAATATCTCGCATAAGACTTGGAGAACAAAAGAACGAATATGAATCATTCAAGGTAGATAAAATGATTTAATATGTTCAATAATGATTAAATCATGACTAGATAATATTTGAATGTGGGTTTTGGTGCTTGACTAGATTGGAGAAGCTCAAGAATATTGTTAGCCACACCACCATTGGTTCGACATGTGACGGATGCTTTATTAAAATATATATCCATCTAAACAAGCTCAACAATCTAAAATTAAAGTGCAGGGTAATTGTTGATCTTGATCTAAAAAATGATGTAGAAAATAGGTTTTGAAGGAAGACTTCTTAGAAAACTGAGAGAATAAGTGCAGTTTTGTGGCTCCCATTCGCCCCCGGCATATCTATATATATATATATATATCGAGCTTGATAAAAATGGAGGTGAAGCAGACAAAACAGAAAACAATATTCAATTAAGGAGCTTCAACTTCAAAACTTACATTTAAATAGCACACAAATACAAACATTTATAGAAATTTGATGGCCTTCAAGAGGCTTCCAGAGCTTCCATACACTTCTAGGTGTTTCCAGCTTTCCAGGGATAGAGATATTGCATTCAATTCATAGCTTATGTTTGTTGGAAATACCTTCCAACACTCCTCCTTAATTACAAAAATTAGTATACAAATAGTTACATTCAAAAATTTGAGATTTTATTTTATGTTCTCTGAGGTTATAGTCTTTTTCCTTGGGCTATACATCAAATCAAAAAACTACTCCCCCTGAATCGAAGATTTCGGGTCTGCAAATTGATCTTTGTCTATGAGATATTCACACAGTGTTGCTACACTAATGCCTCTAAAAGAGAGGGCTTACAACAACCTTGGGGAAACATGCATGTGACTAAGGCCAGCCTATGACTATGGATTTTAGACAAAAACACTAGGGTTTCTAGTACATCTTGGAAATGGATGCGACGTTTAATTTGAGTTACCGCGTAGTAAGAACATTTCTTTTCTTTTTACTTTTGGGGTTAAGACAAAGTGTCTTTGGAAACCCCAATTTTTACTTCGACCAAAATTCTTGCGATAGGATTTTATTGCGACGGATATTTGCTGCGACAAAGATTTTTACATCAACAGGAACTTACTGCGACGGACAAGTCTACAACAAACTTCACTTTTGGTCGAGAAACTTTTTATGTACTTTTGACCAGACACACTTTTACCTCGACATACACCCTCTTGACTTCAACGGGATTTTACTGCAACAGGATTTACCCACGACGCACTTTTGGTTGCGACCAACTCCCACTTCCACAGGACAAATTTTAACGGAACTTTATAAAAGGATATTTCTTAGTGTAAAGACTTATCATATGAAAAACACTTTTCAGCGACCCATAAATTGGGATAAACCTCGACACAACTATATTGCAACAGACTCACAATATCATATAACTAAATATTAAGTAAGACTTGTGTCGTTCACTCTGCGGCTAAAAACTCAAAATTTTACACGGTGAAATATATGTGGATTCTTTGTGTCTTTCACTAAGTGGTAAATGTTAACAATATTTACTCAAGTAATTCTAGAGAAGATGTGCAGCATAAATAAGACATGCATTCAACGATAAACTATGGAATTATATATAATATCGCGACATAACAAAAAACTACAACTGCAATTACAAACTTGGAAATTTAAAAAGATGTTTCATCTTTTACAGAGCTTCCTCTCTCAACACTTTCCAAAACACAAAAGCTTAAGATTCTCAAACTCTTTCTTAGAGTTTTTCTTCTTCTCCTTTCCTTCTTACTATGTTCTTATATGTCTCTCTCGGACTCTTTCTCTTCTCTTCCTTTTTTTCTATCATATTGATTTACAATATTATTCTTTTACATATAGAAAGACTAAAACTCTTCTACCTATTTACATTAAAGACTGTAATAACTTTCTACCTAGAAATTTATGTTCAGGAATTTAATTCAACTGCTTTATATATGGAGAGATGTGAGCTCTTCATCCTGACAAATTATCTAATAGAAGCTGAGTTGTTACAGACTCTGGCAAATTTGTCTTATACATGACGTTGATATGCGATTAATTAATATTTCCAACGCTCCCCCTTAATTATGAGCGAATGGAGATCTTCAAACAAAAAATTTACAAAACGTTTCAAAGCTGAAACTTTTTTTTGCATGACAGAGTTCACTTAGTAGAACTAGTCGTTCCTAAATAACTCTGTAGATACTAGAAAGTATCTCTTTCCAATGGTTTTGTAAAGATGTCTGCAAGCTGATCTTTGGACTTGTAAAATTCTAAACAAGTTTATTTGTTGTTCACCAATTCTCTTATGAAATGATACCTTGTGTCGATGTGCTTGGTTATCTTGTGGAACACGTGATTCTTTGACAATGCAATGGTTGAACTATTGTCACAGAAAATGGGTGTTGTTTCTTGTTGGTTATGTGGCAGGTCTTCTAAAATTCTTTGCATCCAACTGGATTGACATGCAACACTTGTAGTTGCGCCATACTCTTACTCGATTGAAGACATAGTTACTATGGGATGTTTCTTCGAAGCCCACGACACAACACCTGTACTGAAATGAAATGTGTACCCATATGTGATTTTCCTGTCATTTGTGTTTCCTCCATTGTCGCGGTCAGTGTATCCAATAAGTTTAAAATTTTATGAGGTTGAATACATAACGCCAAGATCCTTTGTGCCACTCACATACCTCAGAATTCTCTTACTTGTTTTCCAATGACCTGCTTTTGGTGACTCCATGAATCTTGAGATCAAACTTACTCCATACATGATGTCTGGTATTGTCACAGTTAAATACATAAGACTTCCAACCAAGCTTTTAAACAGTGTACAATATACAGTTGATCCATCATCTTTCTTGCTCAATTTTAGACCTGTTATTACTGGTGTTAGGGCTATCTTTCAACTAGACATAATGAATCTTTTTAAAACTGCACTTACATACTTCGACTGTGATATGAATATACCACTTTCAGACTGTTGGACTTCAATGCCCAGAAAAAACTTCATAAGCCCCAAATCAGTCATTTCAAATTCTCTTTCCATGACTATTCTAAAATACTTTATGCCAAAATCACCAGTAACTATTAAATCATCTACATGCAGGCAAACACTTAACATGTTACCTTTCTCATTGACTTTGGTGTACAGCATCGGCTCACTTTCACTTCTGTGAAATTAATTTTGGGTGAGATAGGAATCATTGTGGTTGTACCAAGCTCTAAGAGCTTGCTTCAAACCATAGAGTTCATTTTTCAGCTAGTATATTTTGTGCTCTTGACCTAGAACTTCATAGCCTTGTGATTGTTCTGCATACACTTCCTCCTCCAAATAGCGATTCAAAAATGTCGATTTAACATCCATTTGTTTTGTGCAACAATGGCCGGAACTGTTCTCACTGTATCCATGGGTGTGACAGGTGCAAATTTTTTATTGAAGTCTATGTCGAGCTGATGTGTGAACCCTATTGAAACCATTCTTGCCTTGTGATTTTGCACATTCCCATCAGCATCTTGCTTGGTCTTGTAAATCCATTTGACGTTGATTACATCCTTACCTTTTGGTACATCTACCAGCTCCCATGTTTGATTCTTCTCAATGCATTGTATTTCTTCATCCATGGCTTGTGCCCATACTTATTCTTTGACGTCTTCCTCAAATGTTAGTGGATCATCTATTTGAGAAAACAATGCAAAGAGAGAGAATGAATTTGGTGTACCAGGTTCATATATTTCACGCAGACTTCCTGTCTTTATTGGGTATGTCGATGTCGACCTCGAAAAACTGTTTGATGTAGATTGTGATCCTCTTGGTGTTCTTGTCATCGTAGCTTGAGTTGTGACTTGTGTCGACGTTCCTTGCGCTGAACCATGTCACAGTGTCCCGGGATTCTACGATGTTGCGATATTTTGACTTACATGTGGTGTTTTAACCACTTCTTCCCCATGTCATCATACTCGACAATCAACGTAATTTTGACATTCTTCTCGACAATTCCATCCCATGATTTATTCTCAACAAACTAAATATCGCGACTGATGATTAATTTCATTGCGACAGGATCATACAACTTGTATGCTTTTGTGTATTCAGAGTAACCAACAAAAATACATTTATGTCCCTTCTTTTCTAGTTTCTTTCTTAGATCATTTGGAACATGAGCATATGTGACACAACCAAAAAGCTTTAAATGAGAAACAGTGTGATTCATACATGTCCATGTTTCTTGAGGGACTTTATTCTTCACAATCTTTGTCGAACACCAGTTCATAATATATATAGCAGTTGCGACTGCTTCATCCCAATATTCATTTGCAAAATGCTTGATTTCCATCATGATGCGCGTTATCTCCATAATGGTTATGTTCTTTCTCTCTGCGACATCGTTCTGCTAAAGTGTATACCACGTAGTGAATTGCTTGTGTATTCCATGGGACTTGCAAAAATCTAGGAAGTCATTCGAGACATATTCACCACCTCTATATGTCCTTAATATTTTGATCCTGTATCAACTCTTGTTCTCTGCGACTTCCTTGAACTGTTGAAAACAACTAAATGCATCAGATTTATTTTTTAGAAAATACACCTGTGTTTTTCTTGAGAAATCATCAATAAAAGTAATAAAATAATTGCATCCACCATGGATGGTGTCCGCATTGGGCCACAAATATCAAAGTGCACAATCTCAAGTGGTGTGTGTGCTCTGTATGACTTTCCGATTGGAAAATTCTCTCTATGTTGCTTGTAAAAAATGCATCATTTACAAACTCTCTTTGGTTTGTCGAGCAATGGAAATCCTTTCACCATATTCTTCATGTGCAGTAGCTTCATCCCACCAAAATTCAGATGTCCAAATCTGAAATGCCACATCGAGGACTCATCCTGAACTTTTGTTTGAAACATTGCTTGAATTTCAGCGTTGTCCTTTTCTTTCTTGTCACAAAGCTTGTTTGCTTCTTTGCTTTCTACCTTGAATGAAGCTCCTGAATTTTCCTTTCCTTTCATGTATGGCATTATCCTCAACGAAAATAAGTGATTGCTTGTAATTGGTACTTTTATTATCCGTTGGTTTCTTGGATGTATGTATTTAATCACACAATGGTTATCGTCCATGTAGACTTTGTATCAGTTGTCCAATGCTCAACAAATTGTGTTTCATATCTTCAACACGATAAACATCTAGCATGATCTTTCGCTCCCCTTGTTTGATCAGAATACCAAATCCTAAGCTCTATCAAGTGTCGAGAGGGATAAAATCTTTCTAGATGGAAACCTCTTCTTAAGTATTGCGCTCAAGGAGCTATCAGGTTTAGTGTATCCTATATATAGTCATTGATTTGATTCAAACCAAAAGACACATATTTTTATTTAAGGCCGGCATAAAATAATTTTATTATTAATATTTAATATTATTTATGGCCGACATATAATATTTTTTATTATTTTTTATTTTGGTAGGAATGAACATTACAACATCTCTCTCATACATGGTTGTAAAACCATGTCCAAGGCCCTCCTAAAACCATGGGTTATTTAGGAGGCCAAGGCCAACAATTTTTTTTTGTGGATAATTCAATTTTTTTATTTTTTATTATTTTGTTAGGTAAAAACATTACAACATCTTCCCCATATTGTGTTGTTTTTTGACGGACATTTTTTTGGCGGATAATTAAATTTTTTATTTTTTACTGTTTTGTTATGTAGGAACATTACAACATCTCCCCCCATATTAGGTTGTTTTTGTGGCCCACATTTTTTTGGCGGATAATTAAAACTTTTATTTTTTATTATTTTCTTAGTAACAAAGGTTACAACATCTCTCCCTCATACTACATAATATCGACAAATGTTACAACATAATATCCACAAATGTTGCAAGATCTCCCTCATACTAGGCTGTAGAGTGCCTCTCAGCGCAACAAACACTACATTTTCCCAAAACAGTGACTTGGACGTTATTCCAAGTGTGACATTAGTTTGAACTAATTTATCTAGACTAGAAAACAAATTTAAATTACCAGTCATATGATTACTATAGCATGAATCTAAATACCATATGTCGCATGGACTTTCTTGGGCAGCATTGCACTTAATTGGTGATGCACAAGCCATTAAAATTGTGCTAGACGAAGTGTTGGTGTTGCTCGAATGGTTTTGGCTTTTCCTTCCTTGGTCATACTGCTTCTTCTTGCATTCATATGCATAATGACCAAATTTCTTGCAATAATGACATTGTATGTTTTATTTATCAAACATGTTACCACTTGGTTGGATGGGGTTCTAATTTTGTCCTCTACCAGCGACATTCGTGGGACTGTTGTTGCGTCCTCCTCTGGAAAAAATTCTTCCTCTACCTCTAGAATTATATCTCCCCCTGCCACTTCCATGGCTTATGGATGACTATGTTGCGAATGCACCTTAATGTGTTTGATCTGATAATTCTGTGTTCATGATTGATGAGCGAGGCTTGTAACTCATCAATGGTAAAGTGTGGCATGTCTTTGTTTTCTTCCAAGGTTACAACCAAGGATTCAAATCTTTGGGGAAGACTTCTAAGAATTTTTTCAACAACCCGTCTCTCTTCTATATTTTCGCCATGAGATTTTAGTTGATTTATCAACTCGATAACTCGAATATAGAATGAGTCCATCAACTCTGTGTCTTTCATTGGCAGAGATTCAAAATCTCTTCTAAGAATTTGCAACTTAGAAGTCTTTATCTTTTCCAAGCCTTGATAAGTGGCTTCCAATGTATCCCATGCTTTCTTAGCGGTATTTGATGTTGCTACTCTTGGGAGTATGATTTCATGCATGGCTTGGTGTATGTAGAACAGAGCATTTTCATCTTTCTTCCTATGTTCCATCAGGGAATCCTTCTCAACTTGCGTGAGATTATTATATGTCGTATGGTATGTTGGTTCTGTGTATCCATTTTTGGGTATCTCCCATATATATTGACCTATAATCAACGCCTTCATTGTTAGAGACCAATATTCATAATTCTTTTCCAAGAAAATTGGATTTTGTAAACTCGACATGTGTGTACCAAAATTGGAAGCCATATTTAATTTTATTTTCCTTATAAAATTTATTTTTCCCTTTTTATGACAAGGTTTATTTCCTAAACCTGATACCAAATCTTGGGAAATGGCTGCGACGGTTAACTTGATTTACCACAGTAAGAAAAATTCTTTTCTTTTTACTTTTGGGGCTACCACAGAGTGCCTTTGGAAACCCCACTTTTTACTTCGACCAAAATACCTGCGACATGATGCGACGGAGATTTTTACTCCAACGAGAATTTACTACGATGGAAAAGTCTACGACAAACATGTGTGCAACAAACTGCACTTTTGGTCGAGACACTTTTTACGGAATTTTGACCCGACACGACAAACACCCACTTGGCTTCGACGGGATTTTACCGCGACATGATTTACTTGCGACACACTTTTGGTTGCTACCAATCCCACTTCCACGGAAGAACTTTATAAAAGAAGATTTCTTAGTCTAAAGACTTATAATATGAAAAACACTTTTCATTGACCCTTAACTTGGGATAAACCTCTACACAACTATATTGTGACAGACTCACAATATCATATAATAAAATATACTTTTACACGGTGAAATATTTGTGGATTCTTTGTGTTTTTTACTAAATGTAAACATCATTTAGTCAAGTAATTATGGAGAATATGTGCGACATAAATAAGACATGCATTCAACTATAAACTATTGAATTATATATATTATTGGGACATAACAAAAAACTACACCCCAATTGCAAACTTGGAAATTTACAAGGATGTTTCACCTTTTTCTCAACACTTTCCAACACTAAAACTCTTATACCCACTTTCATTAAAAATTGTAATAATTTTCTACGTAGAAACTTAACTTCAAAAATTTAATTAAACTACTTTATAAATATGCTTTATATATAGAGAAAAGAATCTTCATCCTAAAAAACAAGTAAAGTAGATCTGTAATTAATTAATATTTATCTAGAATTAATTAATATTTCCAACAGTACAACCGATTATGCATCTCCAAAAATTACATTCCCATGAAATCCGATCATGCATCTCCAAAAATTTCATGGGATTCCAACAGTACAACCGATCATGCATCTCCAAAAATCACATTCCC
Organism: Pseudotsuga menziesii; assembly: GCA_001517045.1. NCBI lineage: Eukaryota > Viridiplantae > Streptophyta > Pinopsida > Pinales > Pinaceae > Pseudotsuga > Pseudotsuga menziesii. The sequence continues at coordinate 175,983 of LPNX010210376.1, forward strand.
ATGAACCGATCGTGCATCTCCAAAAATTACATTCCCATGAAATCATTATATTCAGATAGATGCAAGAAAGCAAAATTTTAAAAAAAATATATTTCAACTTCTCCATTGCAGCTTCAGCTATCTGCACACAACACAGTCAAAAAATACATAGCAAAAGACAGAAGTTAAAGAAAAACTGCGCAGGCCTCTCATCCTCTTGCAGCTACTCCTCTACCTTTCGGAATCCGCAGCTTTCCTTGTAGGCAGCTTCTTCTTCCACAAGTCAGATCTCCTTCCATACATCAGCGGTCTCTCCTCCTTTGCATCCACATGGAGGCTAGCAGTCTCTAGATTTTTGTCTCCACCCACAACGATTAGGTTAATTTTAGCAGCAGTGGCTCCTTCACCCTTCAACGTAGGCATCTTCCTGGCTGCTCCTCAATGCCATCGTCCTCTTGATGGCTCCGGCTAAGGTGAAAACAAAACCTGAATGCAAACAAACACTAATAATAATGGGTGGTCATTCCCATCTTTCACAAACACCGTAACCACAACCGACCTTGTAACTCGGGCTTTGGCCAGTAGTACTTCCAATGGGCCCAATGCCCAGAACCTCTTTCTTTATGCACAGAGAGCTTCATTCCACATGAAAGGTTCCATCATCTATTCACAAAAGCAACTTCTTCCACAGGCTACGGCCCTTAGTTACAACTTGCAGCTACACCCAGCTACACGAATATGAAATGGCGAGCACCAGACATCAACTGGGTTTCATCTCTGCTTGCCAGCCTGCACTCTACACCAAACCAGGTCTCAAGAGATGCACGGGTTCTCTTTACACAGGTCACGACCAAACTCAAAGGACTCAACCTAGACCAGAGAGCACAAAATAGCGGCGGGAGGTTTCTCAAATGATGGATCTTTTATTTTCAAATCCCAGGCAATGTGGACAAGGATGATCTTTTTGCTCTGGCCACACTCAGCCAACAAAGAGAGAGCTCTCTTTCTCTCTTACTATGAAAACAGACAGACTCTTCTTCCAACGACGGCGGCAGCGTGCTTCTCAGGGACACAAACATACGAGGAAAACTTTCTTAAGAGGATGGTGACCCTTCTTAACACGCAGGAAGTTATGGCAACGATTTCCTAAACCTCACGCAACTCCTTCAACACACTATACAACCTTCCACCAAAACAAAAGCATAGAAACATCAAACTCTCTAGCTTATCCTATTTACAACACACACAACTCTTTTGCAACTCTCTAGCTCTTTGCCACGATATGAATGTTAAATGACAATTACTGTTAACTCATGTAACTTCTTCTTTCATGAAATATATAATGTATGGTTGAGATACCTAATGAGACTCTCTCTCATTAATCCAGCGCTACTTATGAGCTGTTGGGCGTGACGAGGAGAAGGAAGAACCCAGCGTGGAGGACCGTTGGTGGAAAAGCCCAGCGTGGAAGACCATATTGAAGCTGTTTGGACGAGGAAGCCTGCACATCTGTTGCTGCAACTGATGTCACCGGGAAGATTGTACCCATGAAGCTTGGTGGAGTCTCTGCCCAGTGAGAGGACCCATCCGAGGAGGAAGAAGAGTGGCTGTAGGTGGATGCAGACCACCGTGGAGAGGCCTGGCGTTGTTGGCAGCTGAGTTTGGACGGACCTGCTAGTCGAAGAGAGCCCGCATGGAGCTGCACAGACGGACCTGTGCTAGTGGAAGAGAGACCGCATGGATCTGCACATATAAAAAGGAAAGTATCGTGGAGGAAAGGTCGTATGAGAGTAACTCGGTGAAAAACATCTTTAAAAAAAACTTGTGCTACTTTAATAAAGTTTGGATATATATATTTTCCTATTGGGTGTTGTGTTTGGACAAGAAAACTGGTTAAAATTGGATATATATATTGTTAAAAATAAAAAAATTTAAAGTCAAAGTCATTAGGGAAAATGTAATAAGGATTGTTTATATTGAGAAGTATATAAAGGAGTTTTTGTTTTTGGAATTTTCTTTTTAAATTCAACAATGTTTAGCATGAAGTTTGAGATTGAAAAATTTAGTGGTAAAAATAATTTTGAACTATGGAAGTTAAAGATGTTGGGATTTATTAGTTCATCACGGGTTACATAGAGCTTTAGACGGAAAAGGAAAAAAACCTCTGGCAATGACACATGATGAATAGGAGGATTTAGACGCCAAAGCGTTAAGCACAATCCATTTATGTCTTGTGAATGATGTGTTGTTCAACATTATTGGAGAAACATCAACAGAGAGCCTATGGAACAACTTAAAAAGTCTCTATATGACCAAATCAATGACAAACAAAATATTCTTGAAGTGACAACTGTACGGTATGAGAATGAAATAAGGTACAAAGATAGCAGATCATTTGAATGTTTTTAATACTCTTATTTGTCAGTTGAGTAGTATGGATGTTAAAATTGATGATGAAGATAAAGGAGTCAATCTCTTATGTACTTTACCTGAATCTTGGGGTCAAGTAGTTTCTTCCATTAGCCTTAGTACAACTGATACTTTAGAATTTGACAATCTGGTTGGGGCATTATTGTCTGAGGAATTAAGGAAGAAATCTAGTCTTGAAACCGCTTTTCTTGAAGCTTTGGTCGTTAGAGGTTGATCCAAAGAGAAAAGAGAAAATTCAATAGGTACTTCCAGGTCTAAATCGAAGGGTGAAAAGAACAAATTAAAATGTTGGTACTATACCAAAACTGGTCATCTCAAGAAGGACTGTTGAAAGAGATAAGAATCAAAGAAGGATGACACCAAGTCAGGGGCAAATTCAGTTAAGTTTTTTGATTCAGGTATGATTGATGAGGTCTTGTCTGTTTGTAATATTTCTGAATATAGTGAGGAATGGTTATTAGATTCTAGTTCTTCGTACCATATCTGTCCTCATAAAGATTGGTTTGCTTCCTATCAAACAATTAATGATAAAATTGTTCTTTTAGGGGTTGGAAGTGTTAAAATTAAAATGTTTGATGGAGTAATAAAAACACTTACAGATGTTAGACATGTACATGAGTTAAAGAAAAATTTAATTTCTTTGGGAATACTGGATTATTGTGGTCATAAGTTTACAGGTTTTGATGGAACTCTAAAATTTTTCAAGGGTGCTTTAGTGGTCATGAAGGCACAGAGCACAGGAAACCATTACAAACTAGTTGGAAGAACTCAAGTTAATGGTATTGCATTAGTATTTGAAGAAGAGTCAGGATCCACTCAGCTATGGCATCAGCGTCTTGGTCATATGAGTGAAAAGGACTTCATGTATTAATGAATCGTAAATTGCTTCCAAATTTGAAAACTTTGAATTTGGTGTTTTGTAGACATTGTATGTGCATTGTATATATGGAAAACAGTGTAGACAAAAATTCAAAGCAGGTATGCATGTTAGTAAAGGTGTTCTTGACTACATTCATTCTGATTTATGGGGTTTGTTTCCTACCATTTCCTATGGGGGAGCAAAGTATTACGTATTATTTGTAGATGATTTTTCTTGAAAGGTTTGGGTCTATGTACTAAAAAGAAAAACTAATGTGTTTAACACATTTAAGCAATTTAGAGTTATGGTGGAAAAAAGAACTCGCACAAAAATCAAGTGTTTAAGAACGAATAATGGAAGTGAATTTACTTCTTTAGAGTTTGAAAAATATTGCAAAGATGAAGGGATCGTAGGACACAAAATAAATGTATACACTTCTTAGCAAAATGGCATTGCAAAACGCATGAACATGACTCTTTTAGAAAGAGTAAGGAGCATGCTCAGTAATGCTAATTTGGGGCAAGAGTTGTGGGCAGAAGCAGTTTCTATTGCTTGTTATCTAATAAATCGGTCACCTTCAATGGTAATAGATTGTAAAATTCTGAAAGAGGTATGGACTGGTCATTTCTGTGATTATTTGAATTTGAAAATCTTTGGTTCTGAAGCTTATGCACGTATTCCTAAAAATCAGCGTTCTAAGTTAGACCCTAGATCAAAGAAGTGTATTTTTGTTGTATACAATGATGTCATCATTAAAGGAAATTTCAACTCAAAATGGGCTTTTTAACTTTAATTCAAATTCCATGTCATCATGTGTTAGCCAATGAAATTTCTTTAAATTTGAAATACCGTATAGGTCTAAAACACTTTTTTAATATAAATCTCGGGATAGGTATCATAAAAAAAAACTACTTTTTTTGTTTGTATTTTCGACATATCTTTCCGTGCTTTTACTCAAATTTTGATCGGGAGAGCTCGTTGGATGCGGAATTAAATTACGCATCCAATGAGTACCCACTTGAAATACTTTTGACAGACCCCGCTACCCCAAAAACAAGAAATACCTGAAAAACGTGATGATGATGTCATCATCATATTTTTTCAGGTATTTCTTGTTTTTGGGGTAGCGGGGTGCGTCAAAAGTATTATGAGTGGGTACTCGTTGAAAGAAAAATTTAATTCTACATCCAACGAGCTCTCTTGATCAAAATTTGAGTAAACGCACGGGGAGATATGTCGAAAATACAAACAAAAAAAACATTTTTTTTCTTTTCTTCCTCCAAAATTAATAAATATTATTTTCTTATTTTAACTATTATTTTATTAATTTTTTTAGGAGTCCCATTTTTTAGTTGAAATTTCCTCTAATGGAAAGGATAAAGATTGTGGGATCCTACTGCCCACAAAATTGTCATTAGCAGAGATGTAATTTTTTATGAATCTTCTTTGATTAAATCTGAAAATGTAAGAGTTGATGTGGAACAGGAACATGTAATATCAAAACAAGTAATTCAATTGGAGAACCAATCATTTCATGACTTAAAGAAACTGTTGGGCCAGGATAGAGCTAAAGGAAGAAACTGAAGCGCAAGTGCAAGAGGAAAAGCAGACGCGCGACGAGGGAAAATCAGGTAAAAGACAGAAAGGAAGCGCAGAGCAAATAAAGTTGCGACGAGGAAGAGGGCTCTCAAAGTCGATGGAATATTGGCAAGTTGAAGAGTTAAGGCTGGAAGGTGACAGGTCAAGAAGGACTGCAGGTGCTTGAGTCGGCAGATGACTAAAGGACATTTTTGTGACTAGTTATAGCATATGTGAAATGTATGAAGGACAGTTTAGCGACCAGTATGGCCTGTCATTAATGTAATAGAAGATATTTTGTGGCTACTTATGACTGTAATAACTGAGTTGTATTCAGTCAACCCTGCGTGATCTAGTAGAAACTATAAATAGGAGGAACCCGCTTTGTATAAGGGTTCAGTCAGTTAGTATTGGTTGCTACTAAGTGAAGATCAGAGAGGAGTCTCATAGTAGAAGGTTGTTGAGTCACGGACCTGCAGCTGTGTGCGCAGACCATTTTTAAGGAGTCGATCTGCAGCTGAGTGCGCAGATAATAGAGTAAAAGAGTCAATCCAAGCTGTGTGTAGATTAGTAGGAGTTAAAAGAAAAGCATAAAACAGAGAGCATGAGAGAAAGAAGAGTATGAGCCATATAGACATATCTTAAACATTATGTAAGTCACAGATTACAAGGCATTAGAGGAAATTTGGGGTCTAAAATGGGCCTTATAAGAAAACGCACCAACAATCAATTTTGTGAGTTGAAATTCAGGAACCAATAGAATTTCAATAAAATAAGTCAACCATAATGGTTGAATTGAGATATTTGTCATAAAAGAAAACTACTTTTTTTGTTCGTATTTTCGACATATCTCTCTGTGTTTTTATTCAAATTCCGAGCGAGAGAGCTCGTCTAATGCGGAATTTAATTCTACATCCAACGAATACCCACACTGCATACTTTTGACAGACCCCGCTACCCCAATAATAAGATATACCTAAAAAAATGTGATGATGACATCATCATCACGTTTTTTAGGTATTTCTTATTTTGTCATCATCACGTTTTTTTAAGTATTTCTTATTTTTGGGGTATCGGGGTCCATCAAAAGTATGCAGTGTGGGTACTTGTTGGATGCAGAATTAAATTCCGCATCCGACAAGCTCTCCCACTTGGAATTTGAGTAAAACCACAGGGAGATATGTCGAAAATATGAACAAAAAAAAGTAGTTTTTTTCATTCTTCCTCCAAAATTAATAACTATTATTTTATTATTTTAACTATTATTTTATTATTTTCCTTAAGAGGCCCATTCTAGATCTCAAATTTCCTCTAATCGGTGCCATATATTTCTCATGACAGATAAAGAGCACCTTGGTGATTTTTACCCCGATGGCTTTCCACGTTATTTCTTGTGTCGCATGAATGTTGAATGTGAATGGTTGAATGTTTAACGGTTAATGTTGAATGTCTGATTATCTTGCATTAGTTATAGTTATTGTTTGAATGAATGTCGCAACACTGATAACATCGGTATATCAATGAATGACTAAAGCATTGTCGAGCACTGTATATTATTCATGGTAAAATATTGTTAAGTTGCAATACCGTCGCGTTGTTGTCATTTACATTTAAGGAATCAATTGTGTCACATCGTTGCACCAGTTGTTAAGTTGACAAGGACAAGGTTGTGTTGCATGTCGGCTGTGTCGCATTGTTTCACTACCATCGAGTAGCAAAGACTCCCTCCTTCTAACTCTATCGAGCGCCTTGGTCACACGCCAAGGGACTGTAATCCCTCGCTGACTGTGGAAACATGGTTCTCGCAGTTACACATTAAGATATCTCGGGTGAGACTGCGCCTGCCTTGCAGGTGTTTCCGGTTGAGCTTGCTCTGTTGGGCCGATGTATTTGGTGTTTTTTTGGTATTGTGTTGTTGCTGAACCTGGGTCGCGTGAGTGAGAAAAAGTAAGACAACAAATAGTTCCATTGTCGGGACTATTGCATGTCCTAACCCTACACAAAATCCCAATCCAACCCTGCGCAGCTCAGACTGTCACAGGTCCTAACCCTGCACAAAATCCCAATCAAAATCCTAACCTTAATGTTCAAATGATTGTTGTTGATCCGAGAGAGCCAAGCATTGTTACCGTAATACGAAGAGGTGCTGCGACTGTAGCTGATCAAGATATATCGCAAGAACAACTGCAATCGTAGGTGCGACTCGCGACGCAAAAGAAAGCACCATTCGATGTTCAAAAATAGAAACAAGTATTTTTTGGACATGCGACCAGAGTTCGTGGATCGAGAACAATTGTCGATGTCAGCTGAAGTCAGGGAGATGCCTGAACGATTCCAAGAGGAATTCCAAAAGTCGATTCCGAAAAAGGTTAGTAAGATCAAGTCGGTTCTGTCAAGTTGCTTAGCACTAATTCAAGATAAAGATGTTGTCGTAGAACTACAAGCACTGATAGAAGAAACACCAATAGAGTTGCAACATGGAAGGAAGGCTAACCATGTCAAGAATAAATTCCAAACGGGGCGTGAATTAAGAATGATTGCGTAGATAGGAGACTATGACATGGATTACATCATTCTAGATCTAGGTTCGAACGTCAATATTCTGACGCGACAGACTTGGGAGAGCATGGGCAAGACGCGCTTGGACTGGTCCCCTGTCCAGTTGAGGCTTGCAAATCAAGTGAAGGTCCTACCAATTGGTAGGCTGAGTCAAATCCCTGTCAATATTGAGGGGCTATGCACATTCGCGGACTTTGAAGTCATTAACATTGTCGACGAAATGAACCCATATCCCGTGCTTCTGGGGATAGATTGGGCCATAGATAATTAGATCATTTTAAACTTCAAGAAAATGACCCTCTCAGTCGAGGATGATGAGATGAGGGTAGTGTCGCCCATTGATCCACTGGAGGGATAGAGGTATGTCGAACCAGTCAATAGTGAAGTACAGGGTGATTATCTAGACCATATCTATAATATTAGCACCTTAAAATATGATTATGTAAACCCTACAATGGATGGAAACCTGAGCTGGAGGAGTTCTAGTTCATGCACATCAAACTCAAGAGAAGCCTTAGAGAATTGGAAAAATAGATTGCATGAAGTCTCTATGAGGTGATGCGCCAGAGTTACCATAAATGTGTGACGAGTGGAGAATCAATCGAGGGAGCTACCCACGTATGAAGGCTTACCTGATCTTGCGACCTTCCTCAGGGAGTTTGAAAGAATGCTAACAGAACCGTAGCGCTTGTCTGCGTTAGACTACGTACTGAAGGCTACGCCCACTAGATGGTGGGGTAGGCATAAGCGATCCATATCAGAATGGCCACAATGCAGAAGCTTGATGGAAGTTATATTCGGCGAAGAAATCACCATCGTGATTCAAAAGTACACAGTATTGTCAACCCCTATCGAGCACATTAATCATTGTGCATAGCATTTGTAGAATACTTGTGACAGGAATGGGTCCATCATTTCATTCATACATTCAAAATGACACATAGAGGCTAGTATACATCCATAGAGTTGCGATAAGGAACTCAAGATTGGGACGAGGTGGTTACACAATTCGCGCACACCTTTGTATTTGTTGATGAGCAGCCGACAATTGATGTTGCGCTTCAAGCGATCAAGGAAAAGATATTCGCTGAAAGCTCTATAAAAGTGGTGAGTTCCCACCAGTGTAGCGCGACCATCCAGCAATGGATGGCTTGTTACAATATGGCTAGAGAACCAGATGATGATCCGACTAACATAAACATACTAGAGTCGAAGGGTACGCGCGAATTTGAAGGAAGTGGCATTTCGAGCAACCAGTTCCTTAAGCCGTTGAAAATCAAGCTAACATTGGCTCGCCGGAGAGCCCGAAGTTCACCAATATAGGAGATTATTGGGACGATGAGACGGTATCAAAGATCACAGATTTGTTGCATGAGTTTTAGGACCTATTCCTCACCAATTTCTCAGATATGAAGGGAATAGTAGGAGATATAGGGGAGATGAAAATACCCCTGAAACCAGATGCTAAACCGGTTAAGCAGCAACCTTATAGGTTGAATCCAAGGTATAAAAAGAAGGTAAAAGAAAAATTGGATCACATGCTCGACGTTGGAATCATTGAACCTATTGAGGAATCAGAATGGATCATCCCTATAGTGATCCAGGATAAGAATATAATAGTCGAAGTCAGGATCCATGTCGACCTGAGGAAGTTGAACGATGCATGCCTGCATATGATCCATTCCCAACACCATTCACGGATGAAGTACTAGAAAGTGTCGTAGGACAAGAGATGTATTCATTCACCGATGGATTTTTTTGGCTACCATCAAGTAAGAATCGCGAAGGAAGATCCACATAAAATGAACTTCGTCACAGAATGGGGATGCTACCAGTATATGGTAATGCCCTTTGGACTCAAGAATGCACCTGCTATTTTTTCTAGAATAATAGTTTCTACTTTTAAATATTTCATACATAAATTTCTTGAGGTCTACTTTGATGATTGGACTATGTTTGGTGTAGTAAGAGACCACATTGAGAGTCTATGCATGATGTTGGGTCGGTGTCGCCAGTATCAGATCGCGCTTAATTCAAAGAAATGTATATTTTACGCACCATTTGGTGTGTTGTCTGGACATGTCGTATGACGCGATAGAATTTTGGTCAACCCAACAAAAGTTGTGATTATCCTTGACTTTCCACCACCTACGTTAGTCACGCAACTCATATCAATGTTAGGACACAAAGGCTATTATATAAAATTCATCAGAGGGTATGCAGAGATAATTGCACCTATGGAGAAACTGTTGAAGAAATATGCGAAGTTCTAGTGGATGGAAGCTTGTCAGGAAAGCTTAGTCAAATTAAAGAACAAGATGGCCACCGCGCCAATATTGGTATACCCGACTGGAAGAATAAGTTCCATGTCCATTTCGACGCATCATCTATCGTGCTTGGCATAGTCTTGACGTAGCCAGGTGAGGGTGTGCTTGATCACCCTATTGTTTTTTCTAGCAGAAAAGTGTCAATGACAGAGAAAAATTACACGACGAGAGAGAGAGAAGACCTCGCCATGGTCTATGCGTTGCAGAAGTTCTAACACTACTTGTTGGGTGGACATTTTAAAATGTAAACTAATCATTCAGCCTTAAAATATCTGGTCAACAAGACAGTGTTGGGGGGGAAGATCTGTCGATGGCTTCTCTTGTTTCAAGAATTTGACTTTGAATTCATCGTTAAACCTGGTCGACTGAATGTGGGACCTGATCACTTGTTGAGAATAGAAAGTGGGAAAGAACCAACCAGCCTAGAGGATAACTTTCTCGACGCACAACTATTTGTGGTCACTATTATTGATGATCAGAATAAGGAGTTTAATGCTATAATCCACTTCCTAAGCACGGGCTATGCGCCTGAAGGATTCACCACCGTGCAGAAGAAACATTTGGTCGTAAAGGTCGATGATTATACATTAATCGTTGGACACCTATACAAGATGGGCCCCGATGAAATATTGCGACGATGTGCCTTTGACCATGAATGAAATTGCGCAGTGAGGGAAGCACATGCAGGTGTCACAAGAGGACACTATGCTCAAAAGGAAACTGTGCACAAGATATTGCAAGTTGGATTATGGTGTCCAACCATACATATGGACACTAAGAGCTTCTGACGGTGCTGCGATGTTTTCCAAAGGACAGGAAAACCCTTGAGATGCAACGAGATGTCGCTTGTGTCGTAGCTAACCCTTCAAGCATTTGACAAGTGGGTCATTGATTTTGTGGATCCTATCAGCCCGCTAGATAAAAGGACTGGCGCACGCTACATTATCACCGCTACAGACTACCTGACCAAATGGGTTGAAGCCACTCATGTTAAGGATTGTATTGTTGCAACTGCGACAATGTTTTTATTTGAAAATGTGGTGACCCGATTCCGCTACCTGAAAATTATCCTAAACAACCAACGTACGCATTTTGTTAACAAAATGATTGTTGAGCTTACTACAGAGTTCCATATTCAACATAGAAATACGACACCCTATCATCCTTAGGCTAATGGAACCATTGAGGCATTCAACAAGATTCTGGAGAATGCATTAACCAAAGTATAAAACGTGCGTCGAGATGATTGGGATCAAAAAGTTTCAGTTGTGCTATGGGCGTACCACACAACTTGCAAGCGACTGACAGGGCACACTCCATTCAAACTGGTGTATGGACAATAAGTTGTTGCGCCAATGGAGTATATTATGTCGAGCTTAAGAATTGTTCCGCTAATGAAAAATGACAGATGTAGATGTCGTAGAGCAAAGGTTGTCGCATCTCATTCAGATGGAAGAAGAACGCTTCGTCGCAGGATTTCATCAAAACATAGAGAAGTAAAGGCAGAAAGCATGGTATGATCGCCATATCAGAACTAAGCAGTTCAAAGTCGGAGGACTTGTTTTGTTGTATGACATGAAATTTTTGAAGCATCTAGGGAAACTGAAGATGCATTGGCTAGGGCCAGATGTCGGCACACATATCACTGACACAGGTGCAATGAAACTGCACAAGCTAGATGGAACACCAGTCGCAGGAATGATAAATGGAAACCGCCTGAAGCCTTACCATGATGGTCACGACATGCCTGGGTAAGGTAGAAAAAAAAACTGAAAAGAGGAAAGGAAATTGTTATGTCGCACATCTGCGACAGAAGTATGCAAATAGCAGTAAAGAGCGGGAATGACAACTGGCCGTCATTAAAGCATGGATACCCGAAAATATTTGGGCGGTTATGACAGCGAAGCATCATTAATAAGGCAAGTTCAAGGATAATGGCAGCGTGCTATTTGGTCTCATCCACCATCCTCACCATAACTGCCCTGACAGATACGGATCAATACTCAAGTACGCGAGTTAATGTTGGAATGGGTTGAATGGGAATCTCATGTGATCGACAAGACATCGACTTTCCATCGAATGATCACATGCAGGATGGACGCATCCCTATAAATATGAGCCTTCGTCGTCAAGAATACTTTTATGAGCACAGAGAGAAGAAGAGAGAACCAGAGTTTTAGATTGAGAGAGTCGAAGCTAATGCTCATTTCCATTTACAGTACCAGTGAGCAATCCGACGTTATGAGAGCGTCTTCTTTCCCAATAGAAGAAGAAATTACGTCGTCGGAGGTACAGTAGCAAGAACAAGAGGAAGAAACAATGGCACAACCAGCTCAGCAGACAACTCCTTCGGACGGTTCAGCCCCTGACTCGGCCTCTGGTTCGGCCCCTACGACGGCCCCAGCTCAAAATCCACTGGTCAATATACCCATTGTAGGTCCGCAACCATTTATATTAGAAAGAGACATCCCAGAATCATCAACGCCTCGAGTCAGGGTGTCAAAGTTCACCAAGAAGCGTAAGGCCACTAAGGACATAGTTGCGGAGAATGCACCAGATTCACCACCACAAAGAGATGCAAATGCCACCGTAGAAGAGTGGAACTTGCTACCACCATAAGTTCAACCAAGGAGACCAGAGGCGCCTGAAGTGAAGCTTCCGACAAAACCGTACTCGTCCTTGGTCGTACCCCAGATCCCTACGGGAGTGTCGCTCCTGATGAATATAATCCCCAAACTAGTAAAGTTACAATTTGAGGATACCGTTACAAGGAAGCAGGAGGACATGGAGAGAAAGAACTACATGATCACGACGCCGGTCGTCCCTTCTCAGCCATAGTTGGTAGTTCCAATGCAAGGGGATTGAGGTATAGAAAGTGTAGGCTTTCTTAACTTACTGCTCATGCCGCACTTTGGCCGAAGCAAGAAGGCGAGCACATATGTGAAACAGCTCCTAGTATGTTTCCATGGAGGATATTTATGGCTTGATCAACCCTATCCTGTCGATGTCGAGCTCATTTTGTCGATAACGGGTCTTCCGAAATAAGGGCATGACCCTGTGCCATAATTGCGCGCAAACAGAGACACGACGAAGATCAAGGAGAAGTATGACCTCCAGCATGCAAATAGAGGATTTCTCATTTTCTTTAATACTGAAAACACAATGAGGTTCACCACAAATATTCTATCTTGCAAGTTGTTATGCAAGATGTGGCCCACTGAGTGCACCGTTGGGACGGTGGAACTTGCGGAACAATGCGTGGAAGGAGTGATATTCAATTGGTCATAGTATCTATTGAATGAGCTGTTGGAGGATGCCGAGCAGGCGCAATAGGAAGGTAAGGCCAAATTCCACTACTCCTAGTTGCTCGTTTTAATTTATTTTATTGTTTGGTCAAACCCACATGGCTACCGGTCATTGGATGTCCCTGTTCTTTTCCATGGCATAAAGTATCATAACCTATGAGAGGACAAGGACGACAGGATCCAACAGAAGGAAAATAACATAGAGTTCTTTCTGCACGGGGAGGCATTGCACGCATTACGTGAATTAATAAAGCACCAGCACAGATTGAGGGATTCGATAGTGCAAAACTATTCATCTTTCATAATTTTCCAGGATGATGTCCATGCCATTATTCTAGAACCACTGCAGGACCCAGAGAAGCAAGCGTTGCCGACACTTTTCATGATTACTAACTCGGATGTGGAAGCGACCATCCAAAAGTGGCCTGCAGAATGGTGTGTCCAGGTCGAAATTCAAAGGACTAGGGAGGTAACCAAGGAGTAAACCAGGGAAACGACAAAGGGAATGGTCAAGGCAATGACCAAGGAAATGATGGGGGCAACAGGCAGGAAAACCAGCTGCTGAGCTCAGAGGATGATGACATGATCATGGAGCTGATCAGGATGACTCAGAAGACACACCTATTGACGAGGATGTGCAGACTCAGAAGAAGGCTCGGGAAGAGGCGTAGGCCATGAATCAGCCTCAGCCGCAGCACAAGAAGTGCAAAGTGGACAAAACGGCTAACACTATTAGTTTAGCCGAGGAGGACATAAGCTTGCTTTCTGAAGCAATTGCAAAGGTCGCGGAGTCCAGCCTTAAATGCATAAGTAGAAAGAAGTTGTGATTGACTGGAAAACTGGAGGAGCATATCAATATGCTCATTGAGGCCATCAATGAAGTAAAAAGAACAGTCGAGGCTAAGACTTACGGCGTGGATCCAAATGATGTGCTAGTAACACCACTGTTGTTTCCGCTGGTAAAGATAGATTTCCAAGTGCAAGCAATGGAGACAGGGACACTCGAGTTTGATCATGTTGTCCATGAGTTTGGGACACTAACTCTATATTTTTTCAAACTAGCGTTGAGCGAAGTATATGCTATTCAGCATGCCGTCGCGACTGAAATAAGGATCTGGGAAAATGCTCTTCCATATCAGGCTACCAAGTAGAAAAGGAAGGAAAAGAGTCACAAGGCCCTCCTTCGCGAAAAAGAGCAAGAGATCAAGGCGCGCGAACAAACAGGCTTGCACTAGTTGAAGCCATCAAAGATGTAGTCGTAGAGTTCCCCTTGGAAGAATACCAAGAAGATGCAGATACAGCCGAAAAGGTAGCCCTCCTGTCCAAGATAGCTACATACTTAAGAAAATAGGTCGAAGAGCTTAAGGCGCAGCAGATACCAAGCACACCTCCTGAGGTGCTTGAAGAGCACAGGAAAACAGCGTCTGAGGTTGTTGAGGGAATAAGGAAAGGAGAAAAACTCTGCACTGGAGTAGTTGAAGTCGTCATTGCGACATGGGAATTGCTTTTGGAAAATGAAGTCATGGAGAAGATCAAGAAAGATGCATGGCAAGCTGACTTAAAGAGAAACGTGGTTAAGGAAGACATAAAGAAGATGCCCATCAAAGAGAAGAGAGAAAAGGTCGTCGAGTTGAAGCAGCTACAGTAGGAAGTAAAAACTCTCTGCAACCAGGAACAGAAAAGAAACGACGAATTTGCAGTGCACCAGTCAAAAGTAGAGCGAGTTACAGGGCTTATTCAGCCTGTACAGTAGAAGCTCCAACTTATCACTCAGTCATTGGAAAAATAACCGTTGGTACATATCAGTTACGACCAGGTGGAACAATTGGAGAAACAAGTTGAAGAGGTTCGCGAGGAAGTTTCCCTGGTGCAAGAAATTTTGAAAGAATTTTGGGACAAGGTTGGTCCCATGGCGCAATCTGTGCCAGAGACTTAAATTGTACTTAGTGGCTCGGGACGAGCCACATGTGAGTGTTGGGAGCTTGTTGGGCTAGGATAAAGCTAAAGGAAGAAACTGAAGCGCAATCGCAAGAGGAAAAGCAGGCGCGCGACGAGGGAAAATCAGGGAAAGGACGAAAAGGAAGCGTAGAGCAGAGAAAGTTGCGACGACGAGGAAAAGCGCACCCAGATTCGGTGGAAGATTGGCAGGTAGAAGAGTTAAGGCTAGAAGGCGACAGGTCAAGAAGGACTGCAGGTGCTCAAGTCGATAGACAACTAAAGGATAGTTTTGTGGCTAGTTATATCCTATGTTAAATGTATAAAGGAAAGTTTGGCGGCCAGTAGGGCCTGTCATTAATGTAATAGAAGATATTTTGTGGCTACTTATGACTGTAATAGCTGAGTTGTACTCAATCGACCCTGCATGGTCTAGTAGAAACTATAAATAGGAGGAACCCGCTCTGTATAAGGGTTCAATCAGTTAGTATTGGTTTCTACTAAGTGAATATCAAAGAGGAGTCTAATAGTAGAAGGTTGTTAATCCACGGATATGCAGCTGTGTGCACAGACCATTTGTAAGGAGTCAATCTGCAGCTGAGTGCACAGATAGTAGAGTAGAAGAGATGATCCAGGTTGTGTGCGGATCAGTAGGAGTTAGAAGAAAAGCATAAAACAAAGAGCATGAGAGCAAGAAGATTCTGAGCCAAATAGACATATCTTAAACAGTCTGTAAGTCGTAGACTGCAATGTGTCATATATTTCTCATGCCAGAAGAGCACCTTGGTGGTTTTTACCCAGATGGGTTTCCACGTTATTTCCTGTGTCGCATGAATGTTGAATATGAATGATTGAATGTTTAATGGTTAATGTTGAATGTTTGATTATCTTGCATTAGTCATAGTTATTATTTGAATGAATGTCGTAATGTTGATAACATCAGTACATGAATGAATGACTAAAGCATTGTCAAGCATTGTATATTATTCATGGTAAAATATGGTTAAGTTGTAGTAATGTCTCGTTGTTTTCATTTACATTTAAGGAATCAATTGCGTCGCATCGTTGCACCGGTTGTTAAGTTGACAAGGAAAAGGTTGTGTCGCACGTCGCCTGTGTCGCATTGTTGCACTACTGTCAGGTAGTAAAGACTCCCTCCTTCCGACTCTGTCGAGTGCCTTGACGATGTTCCAAGGGACTGTAATCCCACACCGACTGCAGAAACATGGTCCTGGCAGTTACACATTAAGATATCTCGGGTGAGACTGTGTCCGCTTTGCAGGTGTTGCCGGCTGAGCTTGCTCTGTCGGGACGATGTCTTTGGGTGTTTTGTTGGTATTGTGTTGTTGTTGAACCTGGGTCACGTGAGTGAGGAAAAGTCAGCCAACAGAAAAAAGAAGAAGTTTATGGTGAGAGAGAAGTCATAAAAGATGAATAAGTTCAAGAAATTGTGGAAACCCCACAACCTACACCAAGAACATCATTAAGGGAGAGAAATCCTCCTAAGAGGTATATTGATTTTGTTTCATCTATTTTATTTACTGATGATGGAGAACCTTCTTGTTTTCAGGAACCTGTTGATTGTATTGATAATTCTAAGTGGAAGGTGGCAATGAAATAATAAATAGATTCTCTAGAGAAAAACAAGACATGGGAATTGGTTGAACTCCCCAAAGACAGAAAAGCTATTGGATGTAAGTGGGTCTTCAAATTGAAGAAAGGAGTTGATGGTAAGGTTGAAAGATACAAAGCCATATTGGTTGCAAAAGGGTACTCTCAGAAGGAAGGTATAGACTATCATGAGAGTTTTTCACCAGTTGTCAAGCTTGTATCTATTCGTGTTGTGTTAGCATTAGTTGCCTTGATTGATTTGGAGTTAAATAAACTAGATGTTAAAACAACTTTCCTACATGGAGATTTAGATGAGGAGATTTATATGGAACAACTAAAAGGTTTTTTACAGCATCATAAAGGTAGATTAGTTTGCAAGCTCAAGAAATCATTGTATGGCCTAAAACAGTCGCCTAGGAAATGGTACAAGAAGTTCGATTCTTTCATGGTGAGCCAAGGTTATACTAGAAGGGAGTATGATCATTGTTTATACTTCAAAAATTTGAATGATATATTCATTATCTTAGTATTGTATGTTGATGGTATGCTTATTGTGAGCAAACGCATGGATGATATTAATAGGTTGAAGGCTCAAACGGCTAGTACTTTTTATATGAAGGATCTTGGAGTTGCAAAACAAATCTTTGGTGTTGAGATACACAGAGACAGAAGAAATGGTAAGCTTAGTTTTTCACAAGAGAAGTATGTTGAGAAAATACTTGAAAGATTCGAAATGAATAAGGCAAATCCTGTTAATGTTCCTTTGGCTTCCGATTTTAAACTTTCTTCAGGTTTATTTCCTAGTAGTGTTGAATAAAATGATTATATGTCTCGTGTACCATATGTCAATACAGTAGGATGTTTAATGTATGCAATCATGTGTACTAGATCTGATATTTAATATGCAGTACAGTGTTGTTAGTAAGTACATGGAAAATCCAGGAAAAGAACATTGGAATGCAGTGAAATGGGTGCTTCGGTATCTAAGAGGCACAAGTGACTATTGTATCACCTTTAATAATAACAGTGATTCTGTGTACGGTTTTGTTGATTCAAATTTCGTAGGTGATTTGGACAAGAGAATGTCTACTTCAGGTTATGTCTTTACTCTTGCAGGTGGAGCTATAAGTTGGATGTCAAAGCTTAAAGAAATAGTTGCTTTATCCACTACAGAGGCTAAATACATTTCTTCCTCACATGCTTGCAAAGAGACAATTTGGATGAGAGGTCTACTTAGAGAAATTGGAAGGTTGCAGAACAGTGTGTCTGTCTTCTATGACAGTCAAAGTACTATCCATTTGGCTACAAATCATGTTTATCATAGTAAGACTAAACATATTGATGTAAAATATCACTTTGTAAGACACGACATTAGCGAAGGTGTAGTAGATCTGAAAAAGGTCCATACTCAAGAAAATTGTGCAAATATGTTCACAAAACCGGTATTGTTAGAAAAGTTACGTTGGTGTGTAGCTTCTCTTGGTTTGAAAAAAAGGTGATAAATAGTCTTGGGCAAAGTATGTGTAAATTTCGTTGTCACGGTGGAGATTGTTAAATGACAACTAAACTAATGTGTTTATGGGAGGTTTCTCATTACGGGTGTTTACGGGAAGTTTCTCATAACAGGCATAACCGACAACGGTTTACTCATGTGACTTCTTTCATGAAGTATATAGTGCATGGTTGGGATACGTAATGTTATGAGTTGTCTGTGAGGCTGAGACCCGTCATGTAATCTCTCTTTCTTCATTAATGAGCTTCAATACTTTGCATACGTAGATGTTTCCCCTCTGGGGTTTTACCACGTGAAATTCTAGTGTTTTGTATGATGTTGTTCATTGTATGTTGATGTAAAGTGTGTCTGAATTAATAACAAGGAAGTGGTTTGTTTCTTCCCTTAGGCTCTGATACATTTCCAAGGCAATTACATCATTCTCAATTGGTTTTCTATGCAGAATACATAAGATGACATTGTCTCAAAATGTATTCAAGACCTATATATTATAGACGGATTTAAATGAGAGAAAAATTACTCTGATAACAAGCCATTCATGCAGCGCCAATGGTTTGAAATTTCAAGAGGTGAAGACGAGGGATAGAACTATATTAGAGTCCACGTGTATTATAATCTTGGGAAATCAAACCTGGTTAATAAGCATTTAATGAGAATATTTTTGGGGGATTTCCTGCATACATTGTCAGTAAGAAAAATGCAATGTTCCCCCAAGTTTCTGGTAATCGAGGAAACGCAGAAATGATATATGCAGAAGTACCCCAAATTTTAGGAAACGTCAAAAGATACGTCGATGTCTTTAACATTTAACATAGGGGACTCCACCAAAAATACTACAAAATTAAGATTTTCTAATTTAAGATTTTAAAAATTAATAATAAGAAAACAATAACACTAACACATAAGGCCTAATGTTTAAACTTAATAAATTTTAAAATCTATAAAAATTAATGTTTAAACTTAATAAAATTTAGAATTTATAAAAAATTAAAATAAATGCAATTGGAAGCCACTGGGTTTTGCACTTTGAAGTTTGAATTCGAGGTTGTGGTTGTTATGTTCAGTGTTACAGTAACACTGAACAGAATAACAACAACCCCGAATTCAGCTTCAAAGTGGAAACTCGGCGGACAGGTGCTAAAATTTAAACCTTGAACAAAGACATATGCCTGAAACAAGGACGAGTTGTGGTAGCCGCCAGAAACGAAGACAAAGACCCCTGAAACAAAAATGCCCTCACGCGCAGTTGGAAACGTAGAAGCTGACTCCGTAAATTAGTTTGGAACAAGAAAATACTCACAAGTGCGAGCGGGTATAGGAAAACATTTGCATCTCAATTCAAATGCATGTAAGGAGGCCACGAAGCTCTATTTAGACCGCGTGATGAAAGAAAACGTGTACAAGTTTCCGGTTTTTCATGAAACAACCCCAATCTTGTTTCTTGATTCCAAAACTCGTGGGGTCAAAGAAACTAGTTTCAGAGGTCTGGAAACGAGTACACGTGTAACACTGGAAAAATTGCATGCTTAAGTTAAACTTGCATGTCATCCAATGACATCACTTAGAATTCAATTTGGGGATCATTGCTCAAATGCCTTCCCTGCAGCTATTCTTTAATGGGTAAGGACATGATATTTGGAGAATGTCTATCAAAATTAACATTAAACAGCTTTATCGCCTGATACTTGAGCTTTCAAATCAATATAGTGGATCAAAAGGAAACATGAATGATGAGACTGATGACCGATGTACAAATGAATTTTCAAGTCAAACATGTAAGACTAGGCTCTTTCATATGTTTAAATTTTTTAGAATTATAATCTCGCAATTTTTTAGATTGTCATCAAAATAGTTTACATAGTTTCAAAAATCAGAGATTACCGCTAACCAGCGTCCATCGAGTGCCTTATTTTCGACAAAGATTTTCAGGATTCGTCATCTTCAATTGACTTCAAGACAGATTTTAATCCAATAATTACAAAGTAGGAATGCGCTTCAAATGGAAATTATTCATCCAAGAGAACTTAGAAAAATACATGGAGTTAGGCGACCAATTAGACACTATATTTATGTTGCATCATGACACAGCAAATGGCAACGCCTTATGACTAAAGCTAGGCAATACTTTACCCTAGAATCGTTGGCGCGTTCAAACTTAAATCGTTTATATTTTCTCATGGTAGACCTCGTGGAAGTTTGATCAAAAAGAAATTGTGGAATTCTTTTTATGTAACAGTTTGGTAGAAAATTGTCATAGTTTATGTAGGGTTAAGACAGGTTTTGTTATGTAAGGCAGCTCAAGATCAAATCCTCCAATCCTGTTTTTTGGAGGCGATATTTAAATCCAACTATGTTAACAGTTTAGATGTCCCTGACTTGTGGTTTCTTAGACAAAATGTTAACACAGCAAATCAAAGAACATTGCAACAAACAAAAAGTTTGATAGAAAACAAAACAATGATAAACATAAAGCCCTTGACGAGATTACGCTGGAATTTAGTAAGGCAAACTTTTTTTCACCCATGCAACTGGCCGAAAAACTTTTTGAATTGAGTTCTTTCGATTTTATTCTCCCATAATGAGACGAGTTCACTCTGATTGATTATGTTGCTGGGTGGTTTGTAAATCACCGGCTTATTCATTTTTTTGGAATCGTTTGCTAGCATGATAGTGAAGGCTGTATTGTCATCTTCTAAATTCATAACAGCTACACAATTATATAGAAACCACACTGGTTTTAATTTTATTGTTACCAAACAGAATACACAGCGAACAGTGGAATAGAAGATGATAGCACATTTATATTAAGCTAAGAAACATTACAAATATATAGGGAAAGAACATGTAACCGAAAACAGGATCGGTACAGTGAAATGCAGATACTGTTCAACCTGAATCTATTTTAGGCATTTCGTCATTATTATCTAACACCTCTCCTTAATGAAGAAATGGATTTTCTACCACACCTAACTGTTTTCTACATTCTTCAAAACTCATCTTTCCAAGGCGCTTGATAAAGATGTCAGTGACATTATCAGTGGTTTTACAACCGATCAAGTCAATTTCCTTCTCTAGAATCTTTTCTCTTACAAAATGATGTTGAATTTCAATATGCTTGGTTCTGGCATGATAAATTGGGTTGTGTGCCAATTTAATAGAACTTTGATTGTCACATTGGAGAACAGTTGGCTTAAGTTGCTTGTTGCCAATATCTTCAAGAATTCTCTGTAGCCAAACAGTTTCACAAGTAGCATTGCATAGAGCTTTGTACTCAGCTTCTGTTGATGATAAAGAAACAATTGGTTGTTTCTTACTGCTCCAAGACACGACCCCTGTACCAATGTTGAATGCATATCCTTAGGTTGATTTCATGTCATCAGGATTTCCAGCCCAATCTGAATCAGAGTAACCTGTCAACTCAACATCACAATTATCAGTATACATAATACCAAAATTAACAGTTCCTTTCAAATGTCGAAGGACTTTCTTTGCAGCTATCCAGTGGCTTTCCAATGGTTTAGCCATGAACTAACTAAGGATCCTGACAGAGTATGCTATGTCTAGTCTGGTAGTGGTAAGATAGTTTAAACTTCCCACCAACTGGCGATACAGAATACCATTTGCTGCTCTAGTTTCATCAAGACTGAATAACTTGGCATTCTGATCTAAAGGTGTTGACATTGCCTTACTTTCACTCATATTGAATCTTTCCATAATCTCCCTTGTGTACTTACTTTGAGTGACCATTTTTTTGTTGCCTTCTCTCCATATTTCCAGACCCAAACAGTAATGTATTTCACCAAGATCCTTCATTTCAAATGACTGAGCTAACTTAATTTTAATCTCTTCAATCAAATGAGAAGCATTGCCTGTGATAATCAAATCATCAACATATAAGGATATGCAACATTCCCATTTTCATCCTTTTTTACATACAAGTTAGGATCATTTTTGCTTTTCTTAAAACCTTTCTGAGCAAAGAATGAATCAATTTTGATATACCAAGATCTAGGTGCTTGTTTTAAACCATATAAATCTTTCTTAAGCTTACGGACAAGATCCTCTTGTCTTTTCTTGATAAATCCTTCAGGCTGAACCAAATAAACTTCTTCTTTTAAATCACCATTCAGAAATGCAGATTTAACATCTAACTGATGAACTTTCCATTTGTGTTGTGTAGCTAATACAATCATGGGTCTAATTG
This sequence comes from Pseudotsuga menziesii, assembly GCA_001517045.1. Lineage (NCBI taxonomy): Eukaryota > Viridiplantae > Streptophyta > Pinopsida > Pinales > Pinaceae > Pseudotsuga > Pseudotsuga menziesii. The sequence continues at coordinate 198,283 of LPNX010210376.1, forward strand.
TATTTAACTAAGCTACATGTGCAAAATTATCTTCATAATCAACCCCTTCCTTTTATGAATACCTTTTTGCAACTAATCTGGCCTTATATTTTTCAACACTTTTATCTGCATTAAATTTGGTTTTATACAGTCATTTGCATCCTATGGGAACTTTGTTTTCAATCAGTTCTGTTAATTCCCAAGTCTCATTCTTCATTATTGATTCATATTCTTCATTCATTGCAGTATTCCAGTCCTTATGATATTTGGCTTGTTCATAAGAAATAGGTTCTACAACATTCATTACATGTGTCATCAATGCATAGTCTTTATACCTAGAGGGTACCTGAATTGTTCTTGTTGACTTCCTCAGCGGTCCACCATTATCTTCACTTTCACTTCCTATTTTTTGAGGTGTAGGAGTGTTTGGAGTATCTACACTACTTTCACCTTGTTGTTGTACATGTTCCTTTTCATGTTCATGTTCATCAACTATATCAAATTTCACATGAACATCATTGTCATAAGGAGTATGCCAAACATCATGCTTACTTATGTCTTCATCTGTAGTTTCATGAAAGATCACATCTCTGCTTGCTATGAGCTTATGTGTACTAATATTAAACAATTTGTAAGCTTTATGATCATCACAATAACCAAGAAATGTACACTTAACAGATTTTGCATCCAATTTTCTTCTCTCATCTTTGGGAATATGAGCAAATTCCTTGGAACCAAATATCCTTAAATGACCAACTTCAAGTTGATAGCCATAAAGAACTTCGAAAGGCGTCTTTGAATCTAGAACCTTAGTTGGACTTCTATTCTTTAAATAAATTGCAGTGTTAATGACCTCTGCCCAAAAACCATTAGAGATATTTTTACCTTTTAACATACTGCAAGCATATTCCACTAAAGTCATGTTCTTCCTTTCAACTACACCATTTTACTGTGGTGTAGAAGGTACTGTGAATTGTTGAATGATCCCATTGTTCTTGCAGTAGCTATCAAAAGCTCCCAAGGTATATTCTCCACCTTGATCAGATCTGAGTATCTTGATGCATTTACATGTCTTCTTTTCCACCATAGTTCTGAATTCTTTAAAGTATTCAAATACATCACTCTTTTTCCTTATAAAATAAAACCAAGTAAATCGTGATTTGTCATCAACAAATATCAGAAAATACCTTGTACCACCAATTGATATGGTTTGCATGGGACCACAGACATCAGTATGTATCAATTCAAGTATCTCTCTCTGTATCTTCTCTGTATGCACTGGAAATTATTCCCTATGCTGCTTATCTAGTGCACAAGCTTCATATTCTATATGTTGATGTTTCAAGACAGGAAGCCCTTCAACCATTAATTTCTTTTGAAGTAGCACTAAGTCATTTCGGTTAAGATGTTCATACCTGCGATGCCATAGCTCTTCAGTTGTCATTGTAGTAGATGTCAATGCATAATGATTGGACTTTGTGACATCAAGCTTATACAGTGTTCCAATTCTTGTCCATGTGGCTATGCTTTTGTAATGATTATGAATATCCTTCACAAGGAAATGATACTGCATAAATTATACTTTCATATTTTTATCAGTTATTGCAGAAATAGAAATCAAATTCTTTTTGATGCCTGGAACATACAACACATCATGAATCTGTCTATTTTGGCCATTAGGTAAATTCACACATATTTTTCCATAACCCTGAATCTTATGAGATTTGTTATCTCCTAAATATATGTGTGTTTCATCTTTACTCTTGTGATATTCATCAAACCACTCCTTAACACAAGACATATGGGCTAAGGTTCCTGAATCTATGAACCATGCATTTTCATCATCAATTTCTACAGACAATGCAGCTTCAGAAATAAACAACTTTAAATTCTTAAAACCTTCACTGAAAGAGGTGTCATCTTTCACATAATTTCCATTAAAGTTTTCTGGGCATCTGTTTGGACTCATTAGCTTTCCTCTTATAACAGTCTTTAGCATGATGACCAGGTTTTCCACAGTAAAAACAACCATCATTTCTCTTATCATGTGAACCATATTTTGAGTGAGTCATACCTCTGTTTCTTGGCTGAAACTTTCATGTTCTGTTTTTGTCCCATGGCTTTCCCTTGTATGGTTGTTTTCCTTTGGCCATCAATGCTAATTCTAGAGTATGAGAATACATCTCAAACACCTTGATTCGTTCTTCCTCTTGTAGAAGAATCCTTGTTAACTCAATAAATGTAGGGGTCTTTGCTCTACCTCCTAGACTTGAAATAAAGACATGATAATCTATGATTAACCTTTTTAATGTAATAGTTACCATGTCATAGTTTGAAACATTATCACCAATGGCACTTAATTGATCACATAAATCTTTAATTCGAGAAATATAGGTGGTGATGTTCTCATGTGCTTCCATTTTCATGGGCAATAGCTTAGTCTTCAAAAACATAATCCTATTTGAGTTTGTAGTTTCATACAAACCTTTCAATATCTCCCAGGTCTCCTTTGAAGTTTTACAATCTTTGATGTGTGGAATGATGTTTTCTTTGACAGAAATCCACAACAACACTTTGGTCTTTGTTTCTCGTTTCTCCTATTCTGTACCAGCAACACCTGTGGGTTTTGCTTCATCTCCATTGACAACACTCCAGACATTCCAGGCTTCAAAAATAGTCAATATCTTAAATTTCCAGTCAATGTAGTTTGCACCATCGAGCTTGGACACTTCATTCAGATAATTATCTGTAAATGAATTTGACATCTATGCGAAAATAAAATCAGAAAATACCTCTTCGTGGGTGAAAATTACCCTCTCCTGCTAATGATAGTGGATCATATCCCCAACAGCATATAATAGCAGGATTTCCCGGGTAGAAGTGGCGGCTTTCCCTTACTGGTGGTTACTGTAGCTCCAGCTTCTTCTTACGGTTCCTCCACAAGGTCCTCCTTCACAGCCCGCCCACAATCACTAGGGACACGGCCTGCCTTAAGGCTTTCCTTACGAGCCCCAATGAAGATCACGACCTTCCTTAGAAGGCTTATGGCCCTATCAACTACAGCAACCCTTCTCAACAGGATCACAGCCTCTCCCAATCAACTGGAGGTAGATATGCACACGCGGCAAATAATGGCGTAGTGGCTCTTCAACAGCACCTCCACGTACGCAAGAGGGCAACTCATGGTATTCAAACACTACAGGTAATGGCATAGTGGCCCTTTAACGACCCCTTAGTAGCCACTCTGGCTCCTCGACTACTCCAGTGGCAGCACTCTGCATCCATACCACCGACAGCTTGGTGGCTCCTCCACGTACGCATCAGCCACTTCACAGCAGTCCTCAGCGACAGTGATAGCGTCACTGTAGGAACAGGAAATTAACCTCACGGTGAAGATCGAGAGGCAAATCGATCAACAATCAACATAAATATCATTGATTTGACTTGCACAGGTCAAGAAAACTTTCACTCTTGCGAAATTTGTGTAGGAGACACAAATTTTAACGGCTCCGATTGAAAAGTGGTTGTGATCTACGGCTTAGATCATATCGTGCATACAACTAGCACAGACTGAGAATTATTTCAATCCAGCGATAATCACCAGATCCTCCACGTTGTAGCCTCCTCGCACAACTCCTCTTCTGGGCGCTCCCTTCACCCGGATTCTCAGTTGGCAACGCTGATACCAAAACAAAATACACAACGAACAGTAGAATAGAAGATTATAGCACACTTATATTAAGCTAAGAAACATTACAACTATATAGGGAAATAACATGTAACCGAATCCTACAAAACAGGATCGATACAGTGAAATGCGGATACTGTTCAACCTGGATCTATTTTAGGCATTTCGTCATTATTATCTAACACTTCCCCTTAATGAAGAAATGAATTTTCTACCACACCTAACTGTTTCCTACATTCTTCAAAACTCATCTTTCCAAGGGGCTTGGTAAAGATGTCAACCACATTACCCTCGTGTTATTTTCTAATATAATCATAGGACCAGATTGTGACATTTGTGTCAAAGGTATAGTTATGTTATCATAGATCAATATCAAATTCAAAAATGGAACGTTTGATTAAAGAATCAAGAGTTGTTGCTCTAGGTGGACAAACAAGAACAAACATTGGATAGCCTTGTGACACCCTGACTTTGGTCAAGTATTTTCCAAGATATCCAGTGCCTCTAACTATAAAGAAGATTTGTGTAGTTGTTAAAAGGTGCTAATAACATTATCGACAGTTTGGCAAAAGATTCCTTTCAACGTTTTGAGAGCTCAAGGACAACGCTTTCACTAACCTTTTGAAAGAGCAGTGCATCCTTGAAAGCCGCAACAATGCCGAAAGTGTTGTTGACAAGCTTTCTAAACATTCAAATGAATCTTCTACAATGATGATATCTTTTGGGAAAATTTCGAGGGTGTTATCTTAGGAAAACAATTTTGGTGCTTTGAAAGAAGATTCATTTCATTGTTTTCAAATATCACCACTGACACTTCCACTAACCTTTTGAAAGAGCAACACATCCTTGAAAGATTGCACTTCATGTTCTGCAGCGATGTTGAAAGTGTCGTCAACAAGATTTCAAAACAGTGAAAGGATCATTCTACCAAATTGTCAATAGTGTTATCAACACTTTCTAACAACTCCGAAAAGCATCTTTCCAAAAAACACAATCAAAGATTTTTGTTCAGTTTGATGAGATCTTTTGGGAAAGCATCAATCATGTGGGTCATATTTTTTATGATCGTAGTTCTTGTTTGTGAAAGTTTATAAAGTCATAGTCCATGAGGTCAAAATTTATGAGGTCATAGTTCCTACAATCAAAGTTTTTGAGGTCACAGTTCTACCTACATGTCAAAGTTCTCGAGGTCATAGTTCCCAAGATCATAGTTCTCGTGGGTGAAAATTCCCGTTAAAGAAGATTTGGGATAAAAAATGGACCTTGTAAAAAAATGTGTCTTGAATGAATTGAATTGAGTTGGATTTCTTAAACCAATAGAATTTAAATAGCTTTGGTTAGTCATTATGGTCGAGTTGGACATATGATACTTATGTGTAATATTTTTACTTGACAATAGGTAAGTCCATTTAAGTCTCATCTTGGTTAAGATCATGAAAAGTTCATCTCGAAATATGATAAAAAATACTTGAAATAATTAATATAGAGCATTTTTTCGTCGAAGAGGGGCAAGTTCATAGCCCACTAGGGGGAGATGTGTAAGTCCTTACGTGCTCATCCTAGAGATGACGCATGTCCTTTATAAAAATTAATAAAATGTTATAACAAATAACATGTCAGCTCAATTTAGATTTAAGATAATATTTAGAACCACATATATAAGACTGCAAATTAAAACCATAAACATTACGTTCACATTTCCTCAACATTTCCACTCTAAAAAGGGGTTTAGAGAGATTTGATCTCTTTTAGGGCTCGGTAGATCATTTTTAAGATGGATCTATGCCCGTATATGATTACATTAATTAAAATGATAGCATAGTTAATTTTGAAATACTAAAAACATTTTTATAATTAATCTTTTGAAAATAAAAAATAAATAATAGTTAATTTTAAATGGGAGAAAATTAATTTTAACTCCATTTAAATATTTTTTAAAGCCCCAAGGGTATCTTGGTTGGTCCTTCCGAGTCCAAGACCGAAATAGTTGAGGTGGAAGGTTCAGTTCTCTGTGTCTTTCGGGGTTATGCTCTCAAAACAAGAGCTGACAGGGTGGGGCCCCTTCATGTGGGCCCCCTGCAAAGAACCACGTGAAAAGAAATATTTTAAAAAAAACAATAATAATATTTTATTAATTTTAGATGTTTTTAACCCATAAATACTAAAAATTTTGCCTCGGAAAATCAATGCATAATCTTGGAAAACTCACAACTTGAAAGTTGTATCTCTCGTCAAGACCTTTCGAATAATACTAAGCATCCAATTCCAAGTTCATGAGCAAAATTTATCTCAAAAATACCAACAGATTTCGTTTCTCCCCTCTTTTTATGCATATCAATGTTAAATGATTTCTTATTAATCTTCATTTTATATTTATAACTTGTATAAGCATAATATTATATTTAAAAAAATTATATAATATAAATAATAGATGTTAATTATTATTTTTATTTTATGTAGTTTAATATCTTTTATATACTAATTCACCTTAAACACTTAATATTTAATATAAACAATAATAGTAATTGTTTATTATTAACATTATTGTAATGTATTTTTTTATTGCAATTTTAGTTTTTTTTAGTTTTAGATTAGATTATATATATATATATATATAAAGTAATGGCAGATATATATATATCTTAAAAATATACAATTATCTTATTTATTGTTTGTACATGACTTATAAAAAAATTAAATAAATTAAATACAAATTTAAAAAACTTACCAGTATCATTTATTGTGTGCACAAGAATCTAAACCTCTCATTAATATTTTCAACCCTCATCTCTTAACTATACACTAACTCAACATACTTGTCAACTACTATTAATGACACAATATATGTTGACTTTCACTAGATAACACCTTCAACTTAGTGTGGCATGGCATATTTGTAGTGTAACATGGGTTTTTTTCCAATAGGAGATCTATTTTAAACCCCACATTTGCTCTAATGCAAGGTCATAGTTCTTGTGGGTCATAGTTCTCATATTTCTTGTCGATTAAAGTGTTTGAGCTCATAGTTCTCGAGAATGTTGTTCATGTGGGTCAAAGCACCCGAGTTCAAAGTTCACGAGGTCTTAGTTCCTCTTGAGGTCCTAATTCCCTAGGTCCTAGTTCCTCTTGAGGTCCTAGTTCCCGAGTTCATAGTTCCTCTTGACGTCTTAGTTTCTCTTGAGTTCCTAGCTCACGAGGTCATAGTTCCTTTTGAGGTCCTTAGTTCTTAAGGTCATAGTTATTGTGGGTCAAAGTTTTTGAGGCCATAGTTCCTAAGGTGATAGTTCCTATGGGTTAAAGTTCTTGATGTCATAGTTCCTATAGGTCAAGGTTCTTGAGGTCTTAGTTCTCGAGGTCAAAGTTCCAAAGGTCGTAATTCTCAAGGGAAAAGTTCACGTGGGTCAAATTTTTTAATGTCATGGTTCCTGTGGGGCAAAGTTCTTGTCCATCATAGTTCCTATCGTTCCCAGTTTTTGAAGTCATAGTTCTTGATGGCGTAGTTCATGTGGATCAAAGTACTCAAGGTCAAAGTTTCTGAGGTCATAGATCCTCTTGAGGGAAAAGTTCCTAAAGCCATAGTTTTTTAGGTTAAAGTTCCTATGGGTCAATGTTCTCAAGTTCATAGTTCCCATTGCCATAGTTGTTGTAGGCCAAATTTTTCGAGGTGATAGTTCCTATGGGTCAAAGTTCCTAATGTCATAGTTCTTATGGGTCAAGGTTATAGAGGTCATAGATCCTAAGGCAGAGGTCATATTTCTTGAGGACAATGTTCCTATGGGTCAAACTTCACAATGTTAGAGTTCCTATCGGGAAAGATTCTTGTCCATTATAGTTCATGCCGATCAAATATTTTGAGGTCAAACTTCCCAAGGTCATAGATCCTATGGGTCAAAGTACCCAAGGTAAAAGTGCCCAAGGTCACATTTCCTCTTGAGGCCATAGTACATTCTCATTGTTTATTTGGGTCAAAGTTCTTGAAGTCATAATTCGCAGGAAAAAGTTATGGATGAAATCAATGCACATGGTAATCTCTCCTAAAATTGTTGGGCTATAAAATAAGAAAAGAGGCCATTGCTTCAGCTTTTACTTTTGGCTTTGAATTTTTTTTCAAATGGTTGTAATATAGCATATTGTGCATTTTTATTTTTAGAACTTGGTAATCTTACCTATTATTTAGTAAAATAAATATGTGATCATTTTTGTAGGGTTTTGTTATGCAAGAGACATTGGATAGAAAACACATGTTTGAATAGCATGACCATGGTACAAGTTCTTAGTTTCTATAAACAAGTGAAATTTTGATTTTCATTTAATATAAAATGCCATTAGTCTTAATAGTGATGCAACATGTTATATGAACGAAATATATTTGGTGATATATTGGGTAACTATTCTAGGAGGAATCAACCTATAGAGTCCTTAAGGAGAACAATGGGTGCAACTACTTTTATCATTTGGATAGTCAAATGAATGGTCTACGACACAATAAGTGTTGTACATTTAATAAAAATAGAAAAGATGCTCATTCCTGGGGGCCGTAGCCTTGCAAATCAATACACCACAAGGCTCTAAGTACAATCTGCATCCAAGTTGGAAAAAGATCATAACAGGAATAATCATGGCATTGAATAGAAGAATAGGAAAGCTATTGAAACCATTGCTATTTGGAAACTATACTATGATACATAAAATACTTGATGAGACACCATCCATATGGAAAGTTCAAAACCATCGTGTTCAGCGTTCTAGGCAAAGTTCAAAGAAGCATTTGTAACCAATAATTAAATGATTGTTATTGTTAAATCTTACTTACTGGTTACCACATAATTCTCAAAAATGTTCCTCGCTGGCCCAATAAATTACAGTGCAAAAAATCATTAAAGTATTGAAGTTAAAACTCAGATTCAATCAAATAGTAGTGAAACCCTTTAGTAGAAATGAATAATTAAGATTCATGGTTGTTTTATTATCTCACTAATGCAAAAAATTAAAAGAAAGCTACAGAAAATTTAAACCAACAATCTAATCCTAAGAACTAACAAGCATTAACCTATAAAAAACTTTCTAAATAATTTTTTTCCCAAAAAAATTCTACCCTATAAAGCAATTAAATTTGAATATTTTAATTAGTTTTGGTTGTAGAAATTGAAATAGGGACTAGTGTCTCTCAATCCTTGGACCAATGGGGCCTTGGGATCAATACTCCATGAACCTTAAAGTGTGAGTGGTTGAATGGAATTTCCTGCAACAAAGAATGAGACAAATTCCTACCAAACTATTAATATCTATTAATTGCCACCAAGGGGAGGTGGTATTTAAATTCACTCATCCCATCTATATCATAACTTGCACCCTAACTTATATTCCTTGATTTGCAACTTCTCCTAAGATCGTTAAGCCATGAGACAAATAACAAAACTAACATGCAACACCTAAGATTTCACTTGACTAGGACCACCCTTTAATGTAAACTAGGAAATAAATTTGACAATGGAAAAATAAAATAAATTACTTCAATATGTCATCTATAAGTATTACTCCATGAGAAGAAACACCAATAAACAAAGATCCTTTGATGCAAAAATGTAATAGTATTTCTATTTAATAGTCAAAAACAAATGACAAATTAAAGGTGAGTTCATTTTTGCATCAGAAGATCTTAAAATAATGTTAAACAAATGACAAAAATAATAATAAATATGTTAAAATCCTAGATCTATCAAAATACATAAAATAATGTTAAACTCCTCAAAAAGAGAGGGTGCCCTCATAATCATGGTCAAAGTAGTTCAGAATAGTACAATACAAGTTCAAATAATGGTCAAATACATAATAAAAAAATGGCCCAAAGAGAGAGCACTCAACAGAGATGGACCAACCCTAACCTCCATGGTCCAAAATGTGAAGTTGCTCAAGGGTCATGTTCCATAACTAACTACAATAATGAGGTCCAAAGACCTAGAGAGCCACATCAAAAAAGGTCCAAAACTCAACATATTGTCCAAGAGTCAAATCCAAGCCAACTAACTCCATAGGTGTGAACTCAAAATGGTCCAAATGGTCCTCAAATGAAGTGTGTTATGGTTCAATGGTCCATTCATGAAGTAATGATGACCGAACGTATGGAGGAAGGGTTTAAAAACCCTCCTAGACCTGCCACATGGCAATGAAGAATCTCCATATGTGCTTGGTAAAGGGTCAAACTCCTCGAGCATGTTAGGTGCATAACATGTGGTCAACATCTAGTGTAGCACTGCATAAAGTAGTGCCTAATAATCATCCAACATACCACAACAAGTCATAGCATGTGCAACATTCGCGTAACCATTAAAACCCTTTTACATGTAAGATTCCTAAGTCAATATGCATAGTTCAGCTTACCTAAGCCCATCTAGTATAGTAATTAACCTGGGAACACTCCCTACCGTGACAAAAAGTAGTTATGAATCGTTTGCATGAAACGGATCCACCGAACCACTGTGGTCCCAATAAAACCAGTGGCTTAGCGTGCCGACTCCAAGCTAGTACGCCCACTTAATTTGGTGGATGAGCAAATCTATTTCCTATGTGAAAAAAAAAAAATTGCCCCATATTCCGCAGTGAGGTGCTAAAGAATCTAAAAAAGGAAGGGTCAGTCAAGACTACGTATCTGAATCCACTAAATAAGTATATGGAATGAAAGGGGTCTTCATGAAATAATCATCATAGCAACATAAGTGTGATAAGTAAATCCTTAATTTTCAGGATTTCAAATTTTCTAGATGTTTCTTCTATATATGTATGCCTACAAAGTGTTTCCATGGATCATCCACCCTCATGCCTTCATATTGTGATCACTTCATTTTTTTATTTCTCCTTGGGGATTTCATTTAGCCCTTTCATTGGCTTAGTGTATTTTCCTTTAGATGTGATTTTGCTAACCTAGGACAACAGAACCTGGCTTTTGTGATGGGGAGTATTTGCCACTATATTTTCCTCTTCATTTAATTTATCAACTTGTGCCATATAGTAAATTATTCACATAGGGGAAACTTGTGCCTAATAGTAATAGAGACCATATGTTGTGCCTAATAGTAAATTATTCACATAGGGGAAACTTGAGGTAATGAGTGAATTGGTTAACGATATGAAATATGGCTAGGTAAAAAGTCATGGCATGAATGAAATCACATAACGTAGTTCACCAAAGGTACAAATCGACGTCATAATGCCACACTTATTAAACAAGAAGAGTAACACAAAGGTTAGACTGAGATAGGCAATAGTTTAAATGTGAGTCGTTATAAAAGCATACATATAATATATTTATGTTTACATACTATCACGCCAAAAAATATGTAAGAGTAAATTAGGGTTTAGAGATATCACATCACTAGCGGATCAAAGCACACGAACAATTTGACCAAGCTGAAGGACCTCTGACCAAATATTTATGATGAAGCCACAAATTTCGTGTCAATAATCTCTTATCAAAATCAACCATGCTAAAAGAGGGGTAACATCGGGCCTACAATCACCATTTGCTACAACGCATTGAGATTAGATACCTTGAATCGAGGTTTTTTCATATCCAAATCCCTTGTGTCAATAGTTGCAAATTTTACGAGATTTGAACTTTTTGTAAGTTGCTTAGGTTTTTTAAGAGATGTGTATTATGATTATCACTAATGAGTTTTTTCATATCCAGATTCGTTATTTCAATATTTGTGCCTTTTACTAGTTTTGCAGGTTCCATAGATTGTGTAAGAGGTGCTGATGATCATTATTACTAATAATAGCCCAATCACAAAATTGTACTCAGCATCCTCTTGTAATCTTTTATTTCTTATTCATTGAGAATTATGTTAGAAATTATTTTGAAGAGCAACAATAGAAGCAACTACCATCTTGGTGGAACAAGTTCTATAGATGAATAAGGAAAGGCGACCTCCACAGTGGCGCCTCACGTCCTCTAAAGAGTCCAAGTTTGGCAGTGGCTCTACCGTCACTTCAACTTTGAAAGGTGCGTCCTCCAACTCTCCCAAATAGTTCCCCAGCATCTTTTCCACAATTGTTAAGCACCCTAGCTCTATGCCTAGATTGAGGCAATTTGAGGCATAATTTGCAGCATCAAATGTTTTTTAGTTTGACCATTCCATACCAGACAACAAGGGCAAGGTAGGCCTCAAAGAAGAAATAGAGAAATAGCCACCAACGATTGGCAGCTGATAAAGTCGGGAATTATAAGTGCAGAACTAGCAACCATCTTCTAAGCCTCTCAGTGTATCTTTAACACCATAATGTTGAATAAGATGTAATTAAGATTGAAATGCTTTGTGTCTGTTTGTAGCGTGTCCTAGATTTCCCCTTGGTGTTGATGTTGTATATGTTGGGAGACAACAAGCGTCATTTTGACAAGCATAGTGGTAAAAGTTTGTTCCACGTACCATCTGTGTCAGCAATGATAGGTCGTGACCCTTGCATACGATTAGTTACAAAAGAAGTTATGAAAATCTGAATGATGGTGGGCATCTATATTTCTTGATGAAATAAATTACCTTACCTTCTCTTTGCAATTCGTGGAAAGTGTTCTGCACATGCACGATAAATATAATGCAAATGCAAGGATAAATAACAGAGTAATCTGAGTCCACAATGGTTATAGACAGTCGAAAAATGTTTCTAACATGAATTCCCTACAATTTCACCTTGTTACTTTTAAATATGGAGAGAACTTGAATAAGGCCAGTGCAATGTTTCTATTCAATGTAGCTCATCCAATGCCTTCTATTCCAGAAGAACTCTGCTAAATTAAAACGCTTTATTTTTTTCTGGAACATATAGGGGTCATACATGGTCTAAGACTCTAAATTCAGTAATTCTTTGTCGCTTGGAAGAGGATAAGCCCTTAAAAGCACAGGGAGTGAAAGACAAGGGATTGAGAATGTATACAAACTGGATCTATAAAAATCATAAAAATCATAAAAATGATGAGAAAGCCAATATAGTACAGAGCCATGTCTGGGTCCATGAAGGATCAAGAAAGGTTCAACGTAAATCCTACGCTGCATAAAAATAGATAACGAGACATAGGTTAGAAAATGGCCCTGATACTATCCTTGCTAGTAATAATCAATAAACTGAGGTCATGAGATTAGTCAAGTGGAGATTATTTACAACAAACCAAATCCTTGAAACTAATAGCATGTTGCATCACTCAATTCTCCTGGATGTTGTTGAATCCTAATGGAAGGATTAAGGGCCTATAATAGGTATAAGGCTAGTGAACAGTGTTACAAACTAAATATATCAATTGTCAAACTTGACCGACGGGTATGAGACTAACATCACCAGTCCCTTCTTATAAGTTATATAGGTAGCAGAAATTTGAATAAATGAATGTTTATGGATATCATATCTAAGATTTTGGAAAACCTTAACATCAAGGCTTTATTTGTGCATGGTATCTACACCCCAGGCCTATCCCATATGGGTTAGTGAATCTTGGACTGAAAAGTAAACGACTGGGTACATTTTGAGAAAAAGAGCATGGTCCCCAATTATGTTATGCATACCATCATAAATGTTACCTATTACATTGGAGCCAATGCTTTGTACATGGATGTAACTTTGTCTAGATCAAATTAACTAGCTGTCCACATATTTCAAGAAAATTATTCAAGAAAATTTAGTTCAGCTGCGTACAGCTAGATGAGGGCCCATTTTAGAAACCTGGATCTACCATAGATGAGAAAACAAAACTTCAAAATCAAAAAGGATTAAAATTCTACTCATAAACATACAACATTCTTGCTTCCAGATTTCAATGGTTGCATTCATACCCTATTTATCTAACTACAATACTTGACATGATGATACTTATGGTTAAATCTGAAAACCCGATAATAAAAGTGTGCATGTAAACCAGCACCTAATCAATACAAGTAACTTGAATATTCAGGACCATTATGACATTGACATTGACATAATTTGTCGGGCAAGTCCTGGGTCTTGCTGCAGTAACTCTTTAAAATTGCTTTCGACCTCTGTCATCTGCCTTTCCAGGTATTCCTTTGAGGTCTGCACAACATAAAGGAATTCAACTCTTTGGGAAAAAACAACCATTTATCGAAATTGCCAACTCTGATAACAACAATATATACCTGTAAGGAAGCTACAGAACTATCACATTCTTTTATTTTCTCCTTCTGCTCCGTAATTAACACCGACTTGGGCTCCAAAATGAATCTGTAGAAATGCATTTAAAACACCAGTCATTTGTACTATCACATATATGATTGGAAAAGTAACCAACAGAAGAAACTTGGCATAGAGGAGCTGTACACAGTTTCCCCATTTCTGTAACATTTGACTAGATTTCACCAATCACTAATCTTAACAATGTTTGTATGTGCATAGAAATGCAACATGAAATTCTAACATATTTTAAATGGGATGGTGGAACCAATGCCAAGCAATAAGAAACGCCTCCTAGATCACGTAAAGCGGGACTCACGATTTTCCTGCACAATAACATAGTGCACATTAGTTCATGTCATCAGTGCCATAAATAATAACATCTAATGAATACTTATTACAACATGCCTAACAACTGGAATTCAACAATGAATCCATTTTGATTTTGCTCTACATTTTCTTTTAACATAGAATTAAATCTCTAATCACATTATTATTTGGAAATCTAGTGTGCAAAATATCAGAGTGGAGCAAATCTCAAATGACTGTGATTAAGAGAAAAAAGACTCAATAGAAACCATTGTACATGCATTAGAAGGTGCATTTCAGACATTCAATAACAATAACAATAGAGTCACAACTGACTATATTGTCCTTGCTCTTTCCCTTTTATCTCTCACAATAAACTGAATCGCCTTCTTAGCATTCCCTGCTACACTTTCAAGCTTGTACTTCTGAAACTTTTCTCATTGATCTTCACAATGAACCATAGCACCCTCTCCAAAATCTGTACTATCTTCATCATTCCCTTTTGAAGAACCATGCTAAAACTTGCTCTTTCCTTGGATAGAAGAAATGCATGCCAAGAGAGTTAAAACTAGATCTATCCCAAACATACTAGTCTCAATTTTTCTAAAGTAAGATCCTGAAAAAAACGCCACAATTGCTGACTAGTTGAGTAAACTTAATCGAGGATGAAGTGTAATGACCATGCCATAGTGCACACTAGTTCATGTCATCAGTGCCATAAATAATAACATCTAAGGATACTTATTACAACATGCCTAACAACTAGAATTCAACAATGAATTCATTTTGATTTTGCTCTACATTTTCTTTTAACATAGAATTAAATCTCGAATCACATAATTATTTGGAAATGTAGTGTGCAAAATATCAGAGTGGAGCGAATCTCAGATGACTGTGATTAAGAGAAAAAAGACTCAATAGAAACTATTGTACATGCATTAGAAGGTGCATTTCAGACATTCAATAACATTAACAATATAGTCACGACTGACTATATTGTCCTTGCTATTTCCCTTTTATCTCTCACAATAAACTGAATCACCTTCTTAGCATTCCCTGCTACACTTTCAAGCTTGTACTTCTGAAACTTTTATCATTGATCTTCACAATGATCCATATCACCCTCTCCAAAATCTGTACTATCTTCATCACTCCCTTTAGAAGAATCATGCTAATACTTTCTCTTTCCTCAGAAGATATGCATGCAAAGAGAGTCAAAAACAAATCTATCCAAAACGTACTACTCTCAATTTCTAAGGTAAGATCCTGAAAACAGCGCCACCATTGCTGAGTGAACTTAATCGAGGATTAAGGGCAATGACCATGCCTTATTTTGCTGGTTTCAAATCAAATATGGTGGTCTGTATGTTGGTAATATTCTACTGAAATGAGTGGTCATGCCTCTGTTTGAATGGTCTTCAGACATCAAATCTTGAAATTACTGAGGTTAACACTTGGACAGATTTGGCATTAACAGCATTAGAGTCTATGAAAGCCATTTTTTCAAAAAAATCTATATGGTATCAAAGTTTGTTGTGGCTAAGCTCACTCTAGTGTAAGAGGGAAGCTTGTATTTCAGCTGGAGATTACCTAGACGAGGTAGTTGACCTTGTTGAGGTTGTTGGATTTTCAAACCCTAGGGTGCTTTGGAAAAGCACTTGAACCCCAAAAGGGTTTTGCTCGTCTTCATATACTGTTGATTCTGTGCACTTGAGACTTGTTAAAGATTAGCATGATGACTCTCGATTTTAGAGAGTGAAAGGTTGGAAGGGGCTTACAATTTTATTCCATGGAATCTCAGGCCTTAGATACTTATGAAGGAAGCCAATCTTTGGGAATGTGCTTTGAAACAGACTCCAGATCCTACCGATCCAACAAAATTGGCCACTCAATGGAAGAAGGAAGCCAAGGTGAAAAGAATCTTTCTTGATTCTAAGAAGGATCATTTTTTCCCACACATATAAGAAGACAATTAATAAGATGTCTGACTTTGTGGTTGAGTTCGTTCAAAATTCTTGTGCTTCTTGACAAATGCTCTTGTGAAACCAGCTTTCAATGATTTGCATGGACAAGGGAAATACCATGGTGAGCTACTTGACCGGGATCAATGAACTGAAGGATCAGTTAGCCACCATTGGAACAAATGTGGAGGACTAAGAGTTGGTGTACATAGCCTTAAAGGGATTTGCTCCTTCCTAGATGCCTTTCGTTAGTGACATGACTAACAATTCTCATTGAGCAGGAAAATCGAGATGCATACAAGACTGCCCAGATCAGTTTCTTCCATCCATATGCCTCCTAGTTATTTAGAGGCGAGGTGTAATACCTTGATGGAAGATGATGCTGAGATTGATTCCAGGTTTGCAGCTGATGGGAGTATACCTTGATGGAAGTCTCCTTTCCTCTGACCCACGCTTTATCAAGGGATGTCAACATACCTTGTGGACAAGGTTGATCAATTCTCTCAAACAGAGGGAGTTTCCCTTGGATTCTCTCAGATAGAGGGAGTTTCCCATGGTGTTACTCTTGCTTCAAATTTCACATGGGATGAAGAAGTTGACGTAGTTCTAGCTGTTTTAGTTGTTGGAGGACTGGAGGTGCATGAGAGGGATTCTCGTGTTGACAAGTTGTTGATGGCCTTGCAAGGATTGTTACCTAAACCATGTGCTTGGTATTTCAAGATCGAGGATTGTTAAAAAATAAAAATAAAAATATGAACCCCAACAGATGAACATATAAATTCCTCATCCCATCACCATTTACAGACTAAATTAAAATTCATCGTTATACAATGTAAACATACAATGAAATTCATTGATTCAATTCATAATGGCTGTTTTAAATTTTAAATACATGCACAGTTGACTACAAAATTTTAAAAACCTGCTCAAACATTTTAAAGACATGTATAAAAAATTTAAAAACATATATGAAAAATTTAAAAACATGTATCAAATTTTATTATTTGGATTACAAAGTTCGGTGTATTCCATATTGGTATAGTATTATTATTACTTTTAATAATAGTAATAATAATTATTGGACAAAAAGAGGGATATTGACAAAAAGTTCAAAAAGATTAAGAATATGGATTTTAATGTTGAAAAGTAGGAAAAGTTTCCTATCACCTCAAAAAGAAATGTTGCAATAATATTTAGAATTAAAGGGACACTTGCAAGGAAGGATATAACCATTTCTATTGCACCTGCTGAAAGTAATAATAACATTGGTACTGAATTTGCTAACCATTTAGTGATTCCCGAGTCAAATATAGGTGAAGGGCTAGACTTTTGTGACAGGAAACAATTTGAAATAAGTGGCTTACAACTAAATGTTGGAGATTATATGATCACGTCGAAATCCATTGTTAGTTCCTTATGGAACTTTGACGGTGACATAATTTTGGGTTTACCTTGGATAAAAACATTGGGGACTTCCATTTTAAATGCTGAAAAAAAGTTTCTAACATTTTCCTATAAGAAGAAGAAAATTGCATTCTAGGATGTTACAGTGAAGTCAAGTTCAGGGGTTGTGTCGTCTAAAGACTTCAAAGACATCTTGAAGGTGATTTCACAAGATCATAAATCAATATAGAGGATGCAGAAAGAATTCGACAAAGTCACCATGGACAAAGAAGCAGAGATCTCTCGTCTAAGAGATCTTAATCAAAAATTGCTTCTTCAGATCAAGAAGGCGAAGGATTAAGCACAATTCAATCAAAAGCTTGAAGATGAGAATCAAGATCTTCAGAATAAACTATTAGAAAATATCGAAGAGAATGGTCACCTTATGAAGCACAAACAAGTTCTAATGGATCAAATTCAGAAGCTTAAAGATGATGAGAAATTGCACGAAGAAATGATCAGGAACATTAAGAATGATAATGATTTGTTGGAAAAAGAAGCAAATACAAATACAGTCCTCGTCACAGTTCAAAAAGAAAACAATCTAGTAAAAAAACAAACAACAAGAACTCCTTATCGACACCCAAATTATAAATATAATTTTGACGAATGACAGGGTCAAAATGAACATAAACAATAGAGTTATGATTTCATAAAAGAAAGAACAAAAAATCAACAAACTAAGCAAAAAACAAGAAGTTCCATCCAACAAAGCAATCAACAAACAACTCCAATGAAGACAGATCTCAGATGGACAACTTCACAAACGATGCAACATTTTTTCTTGGGACTTCATAGCTCATATCGTCTCGTTTTGTCAAGTGTTGCAATTACTAACACACAAAAATCAAGCGATCGCATTACAAGCATAAAAAAAATCATATGTAAGCCTTGTCTTCAATAAGCTTTGTCCTCAAAGATTCCATTAAGGGGGAGCCAATGTAACAAATAAAATATTAAAATAATGAATACCAAATAATAAAATCAATAATAAAATAAAACATAGTATTAGTTATATTTAACTAAGGGATATAACCCTTTGGTGAATTGTCACCTTATAAGCCTTATATATGCGGCTACATCCTCATTATACATTATCATCTTATATATCATCAATTATATATTATTTTGTCCATTTATGCAGTATATACTATATATGTTATTCACGTTGGTTATTCCGGTAGAGATCGTTACACTCTGCCACATGCAGAGATCCTCTTGCCTCTAGTTGAAACCAAATTGTTCCAACTCCCTTCACAATACACTTGGCATAAGTGCCAAGCTCCACATGAAAATCTGGGTATGCCCCTGACAACATGGTGAACAACTCATGTGTCCCCGTCATATGACGAGAACCTCTACTAGCCACGAACCAAGCACTACTTAAAATTGTGCTAGAAATGCAAGAGACTAACGAGAACTCTTTCTCAAACTTCTCGGCAAACTTCTTGATCTTCTACAGTTGATGTTACCAATTGAGACTTGCTCTTACCTTTCTTTTGTTCTGGACACTATGAAGCATAATGGACACACTTGTGGCACGCAAAGCACTTGACTTTGCTCGTGTCCTTCTTCTTCACTCCCTGTTAAGTTAACCTAGTACCATTCTTGTTCCTCCTTTAACTGGCAAGAGCAACATTCTCCTCATCATCCTCCTATTGACCTCCAAATAAAGACTCCTCTTGAATATCCCCTTGGATAAAGTCATCCCATAACCTCTCCAAGCTAGGGAGATTCTCTCACGCAATGATCCCTTTAACGAAGGTTTCCCATGGCTTGGTGAATCCATTCAGGGCAATCCTCAGCAACTCCAGATCTCTCACTTTCTCCCGAACTATCGCCAAATTGTCACAAACTTCCCTGATCCTGGTGAGATAAGAAGCTACAGTATTAGTTTTCAACATCTTTGTGCTTCTGAGCTCCTCCTGCAACACCAACTTCCTGTTTTGATTTTACTCTGATATAAACCTATCAAAGCATCCCACATCACCTAGGTTGACGCCTTCTTGACTATGTGAGGTATCAAATGATCCTTCATTGCGTCCAAGATAATTCTCTTGGCCTTCACATCTTTCGGGTTGTGATCTGCCAAGTCCTTGGAATCTATCGGCGTGGTCACTGATTTGCTAGTTAAATCCCATTTGCCCATTTTCCATGAAAACCAACTTGACCCATGCTTTCTAAGGGTTGTAGTTGGAGGCTCCCTCCAACTTGTTTGCAAACTAAATCCCTACAACAACCATTTTTAACCTTTTGTTGTTGCTACCGAGATCCGGATCTACAACTTATTGTTGCACGAGGATTTTCTGCAGATTTCTAGGCACTATTCGGAGTCTACTTGGGCTACCCAAACTCTCTGGGCAACTGCCCAAACCTGTTCTAGTCTTCCCAAGGCTATCCTGGCTCTGTTGGTTTCCCAAAGTGTTTATGCGCTCTGCCCAAATTTTGCAGGCATGCCTAGCTTCCTGACGTCTACCCCGAACTTCCTATCTACCCATCAGTTGTTGGCAACTATGTTCCTGGTGACTGGTTGACGGCTTCCTGCCACTACTAGCAACACCCACTTTTTGTCGTTAGCTTTCTCTTCCATTGGCTACAAACCGCCATTTCTCTTGTTATATGTCATTTGTTCTATGCACCAACGACTTCACTGTTCTATCATTTGACTACTCCTCTACCACTGTAGCCCACGTCACCATGTACGTTCAACTAATCCTGGTGTCTCCCTACTGCTCCATTTTTGCTTTGTGGACAACTGCCAGTAGCTCTGCCTGAGCTCCCAACCTCCCGAGCTCTACTACTTTCGTCTCCCTCCACCAACCTATTCACATTTACGTCCACCGGCATCCCCCACAATTGTTGCTCAATCTCCCCTAAGTCCACTCCTTTTCGCCAACTTCGTATTTGCACTCATGCTCATCGGCCTTCTCTTACTGGCTCGACCTGTCTTCGTCCATGATCTAATGCTCTACAGTTCATAGTACAATTCGCGGCTGCAGCTACTCTGACCATGACCCAATCCACAGCACCCTTAAGCAACAACTCCAACATCACTTTGACACAACTCGTGTTTGCGTCATTCGCTACTCATGAGCATCAATCCGCTCGCATCTACAACTCCCTACACTCCTATGCAGCAAATCTTCATCACACCTGCCAACGTGTTGCCCCTCGACCACGTGGTTGTTGGCTCAATCTGCTCCATAGCCTCACGGTTCAGTTGACCCTCATGTCGACTTGTCGTGCAACTCACTACACTCTTTCAATCAACCACTTATGCAAATGACTACTATAGCACACAATTTGTGTTCATACGCTATTATACGATTGTTGTACGTCCTGTACAAAGTCTTTCCTTTTTTTATTCTTCGTAAATCCCCCCAAACTTTATCTCCTACTCAAAGCTGAAACCCGCCCTCTGATACCATGTTGATCTTTTGAGCCCAAATCTGATTTAATGTCTCAAATAATTTATGTGCAATTATTAACAAAAAACACACTAAATTCACAACAAATAACGTAGCAAAATGAAACAAGAAATCACACACATATTGACACATTGATTTACCCTAGAAAAACTCTAACTAGGGAAAAAGCCAGCAAACAGAATGATTTTTATTAACTATGAAATCTTGGGCTCAATTCCTAGGATAATGGGCCACTGAGGAAAATTCAATGACAGAATGCTAGCTTTCAAACCTCAAGATCGATCCTTCGATCTTGTTGGTTATTAGCCCTTAGTTGCCCCTTGCTCTCCTTTCCTCTAACCCAACCCCTACACTGCACACTTAGAGGACAATCCTCTGTTAACTAGTCAATGAGATCTCACTCACACCGTGTGACTCACTGATGTGTCTCCTCTCACCTAGGCTACCTTTTATAACATTACAATATGAAAATACCTAGGGCCAATACCATGGACTCCTAAATACCATGGGCCCTCTAGCTCACTTTACATAAGGTAATAACATAAGTACATTCGCTTTAATAGTTCACCTAATTAATCTAAGACCCTAAGTTTGAGAGGTCTTCTGGACGAATCTTGCATGCCAAACACCTGGCCTATGCAGAAGTACCTGTCCAATGCTACAAAAATCAACACTTGTTTACGCCTAATTAATTTTCTTTAAAGCTATTATAAAATGATGAATTCCAGAAATTAAATGAGTGAAAAGCAAGCCTAAAATTGATGTTAGAACACAATTGTAAACCCTAGGCTAGAAAAAATAGAAATTTGGAAATGGACAGCAAGGTAATCTTCCACTTTCTAATTGGAAAACAAAAGATAATAGGAAATTTTAAAGGTTTTTTGGATGATCATTAGAGAAAAGACAAGTTCCTTCAACCTTGGGCTTATGGGGTCTTAAGGACAGAGCTCAATGGGCTGTTATATATGGGTTTCTAGAGCTGAAAATGCCGAAAAATCATGCCAAGGACAGACAGAGCTTTGGGTTTGATGCAAAATTTCTCCAAGAAAGGGTCACCTTTCGCTAGGGATCTAGCATATACTCCAACAATGAAAGATTGTACTTACAAACACTTGTAAAGGATATCAAATACAAACAATCCACCAATAACTAAACAATATAAGAAAGTAAAGAGATTAACATTTGTTTTCTTCAAGCAGAAAATTTTATTCACTCATGAACTAGATCTATTAACCATACAATGAAAAAAGAACAAGCATTACCTCCAAGCTTGATCTACTATAACATGTGCCACATATCATAAGATAGGTCTCCAACACATACCAAGAGTTTAGATAAAAAAGAATTAAATTTCTCTTCTCCAATTAACAACACTTTACAAATGAGAGAGAAGCCTGTTATAGAGAGTTTTGGCTCAACAAACCCTCAAATAAGATACTTTCTTGGGCTAAAACCCTAGATCTACAATAGGGAGGAGTAAACAACAATAATCTCTTCTAGACATGGTCAAAAATACTTTAAAAATCAGGTGCTTGGACTAACCAACCTCAAACCCTATCGAATTTGCCGAAAAGAAGGGGGGTGCACCACTAGACCAAGGTGGTCAAAAATATGGATAATAAAATATATGCTCAAAGAGTAAGTGCACCAAAGTGGTGGAAGTTAGATCTAGGATTTTGACCCCTTAGATCTCTCCACTGAGCAACAAATTCCATCAATGTGGTCCCATAAGTCAAGTGCACTCCTCGAGAAAGATCAAAAAATGAATGCATGGAGCCCCCTTACATGGAGCACTCCATCTTAAACCATGTGCCCTATGTACTCGGTTCCAACATGGGTCAAAACCCTAAAAAGCTCTCCACTAAATGATGTAACAAACCTCCAATTAAGTGCCACGTGTGAAAGATCCGAGACGTCCCATCACTGAAGTGAATGAACAATGTGAAGTGTGTAACAAATTCCTCAATTCATGCCCAAGGTCAAATGTGTGCAAGCAAAGGTCAACACATGACAACCCACCCCCATGTGCCAAGGAAGTATCATCATCAACCAATTAGGAAGGGAGCATCCCCGTCCTAGAGTCCACGTGTGCCTCCAATTATGTGAAACAAGGAGGGTACTCACCTCCTAAAGCCTAGTCGTCATCCAAGTGTACAATAATAAGCGTCAAACCAGAAAAGAAGCTAGGGTGCTCATGTGCTAGAGGCTAATCCTAGGTTTTGACTAGGAAATGCATCCAAATAAGAAGAAATAACATGGAATAATCAACAATCATACTTTTCTAATGGTTCACTAAATTATTTAATTTTTTTCCAATTAAAATTTAGGCTTATCGTGGTGTGACCAACATTTTTTTTAGACTGTGGGAACAACAACCTCCCAAAAGTGTATCCAACAGCCCGCAAGCCAAATATAGTATATACCAGTAACTTGTGACTTGGTCGGGACCGAGACATCCCGAATCCCACCGGGGTGAGCCTCTATCCCAGGGGTCGCCTACCCTTTGAGCCTTGTCACAACGGGCCAATGAACAAACCTACCCCCGTCGTTTTTGAACCTGTGACCTCCAAGGAGATAACACATGTTCTTAACCATTAGGCCCACTCAGGTGCTCAAGTGGTGTGGCCAACTTTAACCCCTATTACATGTAAAACCCAGTGTTCCACCAAGTTTTCAGGACGGGGGGGCGTGGGAGTGGGGAAACGCACATTGGGGACATGTAGAGACACCCCAAAATTTTGGGGTATTTTGGGGGACAAGGGGGGGCTCGGAGGCGTCAGGGTCCCTAACATAGGGGGGTCGGTCTCTAAAATTATAAAAAAGAAAAAAGAAAAATAATAAAAATATGAACCCCAACATATAAACATATCAATTTCTCATCCCATCACCATTTGCATACTAGCATGCTTATGTTCCCGAAGAATTTAGTATAATTTAATGTAATCGTTATTAGCCAAGCATATCATATTGATGTTTGTTTCTTTTTATTTGTTTCTATTTCGTTTTAAAATGACCATTTAGTGTAAAAGCCTAAAATTTAAGATGAACCATTTCTTTTTTAAGTAAAAAAATTTAAAAAATCGAGGGAAGTGGGGGCCTGACGGAGCCCCCCATTTTCAGGAGGGGGCGTGTGGGAGCCGCCCAATCCAGGAAACTCCTAGACCCGCATTTCCCCAAGTTTTGCAGAAAGGGGGGTGCTGGGAAACGTTTCCCATGGAGCCCCCCAGCCCCCGAGGCGTGGGAAGCGTAGGGGGCGAGCCCCCGACCTTGGGAGGTGCGTCCCTGTGGAACACTGGTAGAACCCCTAAGTCAAGGTGCATTTCCTAGGTTCCTAGAAAGGGTATCTTTGCAAGTTGATCACCATAGCAAATGAGTGCTACGTCTACTCCTTAGCTTTCAAGAGCTAGGGGTTACAGATTTTTCTTCAAAATGTGTGCCTTATGAAAGTGTGTGTTTTTATCATGAGTTACCCTTTCCTTATGCCCTTTTGTTTCGTTTCTCTTTAGATTTAGGTTTCAAGAGCTCTGGGTTATAGATTTTTCTTCCACATGTGTGCCTTATGAAAGTGAGCATTTTTATCACGAGTTACCCTTCCCCTGTGCCCTTTTGTTCCCAAAATAGCATCATCAAAAGGAAATGGAAGAGTGTTTATACCTTCAAAAGGAAATTGGTTTACAAGTGCATTTGAGGGAGGAATTTGCCGTAGTCAAGCTCACCATCAAGCAAGAAGAAGAATGTCTCAATCATCTAGGACAGCAACTAAAGGCCAAAGGAAAGGGAGAAATGCCCCATCTAGAGCCTCTCCTCCTCTTCCTCCTCCAAGCATATCCTCTTCTACTCCTGCTAGTGCTCAAACTGCTTCCAGTGGAGCTCATGGTCATTTTCACCCTGTTTTAGCAAGCCAACAAGCCCAAGAGAGTAAATACTCTTTGTGGAAGTATGTGACAAGGAAAGAAGGGCGTTGACCAAAGCTTAGTGGGTGAGGCAATGTGTGTTGAAGTTGCAATTTCTGCAAGAATGAGTTCAAGCTAGCATATTACCGGGTTAAGGGGCATTTGTTGGCCCTTTCTTGTGGGATTTCTTCATGCAAAGCAGTGAGTAACACCCAAAGGAGAGAGATGGAGAAAGAGGATCACGCTGGCCACGGGAAGGTGGCAGCAGAGAGCAAAACACACTAGAATGAGGATCATCTTTCATTCTTGAGGAAACCCTCTAGCACAAGGCCTTCACCTAGTCGATATGGGAGTGAGGTTAAGAGGCCAACTACAAGTGGTCCAATGACAACATTTTTCAAGAAGAGGCACGAAAAGAGGTGGACCTTACCATTGCATTCTTTTTCTACCTCAACTTCATTTCATTCAATGTTGCACGGTCACCATTGTTCATAGAGATATGTCGAGTTCTAATTGAACGAGCTCCAACTAGTTATGTGCCTCCTAGTTCAAAGAAGCTTAGAACCACATTGTTGGTTAAGGAGAAGAAAGAGGTGGATAAAATTCTTGATCCAATCAGATCATAATGGCCCTCAGAGGGTGTCAGTATTGGTTCTAATTTATGGAAGGATACAGCACGCCATCCACTCATCAATTTCATGGTGTCTTCCCCAAATGGATCGGTGTTCTTGAAAGCAGTGGATGCTCTTGGGAAATACAAGGATGCATAGTATATGGGTGGGTTGTTCATCAAAGTCATTGAAGACGTAGGTTTTGAGCCTTGTGTACAAATCATCATGGACAATGCACCTATTTGCAAAACTGTTGGCATGAGTGTGGAATCAAAATATCCACAGGTATTTAGAATCTTAGATTTTCATTTGAGTTGTACTTGTTAGTTGTAGTCTTGTAGAGTCTAGAGTCTAGACTCATTTATACTTTCTTTTATTGATCTTACAGGTATTTCGGACACCTTGCATTGTCCATTCTTTGAACTTGGCTTTAAAATTTATTGCTTCAAATGTGAGATGGATTGGAAAACTTATTGAGGATGCACGGCATTTCCGTAACTTTGTACAAAACCACACCAATGCCCTCACAATATACAAAGAGTACACACATCTTTCATTGTTGAAGGTTGCAGATACTCGATTACTTCCTCATTCATCATGCTCAAGATGTTGAGGGAGGTCAAAACCATTCTTGGGTCCATGGTTATTTCAGAGTTTTGGTCCTTTCGAAGAAAAGTGGATCAGATTGCTTCAAAAAAGGTAAAGAACACAGTGCTAGATGATGGTTGGTGGGAGAGGGTAGATCTCACCATTAAAATCATGGACCCAGTCATTTCTTTGTTGCGGTTTGCAGACACAGACCAACCCATCCTAGCAAGATGTTTATGAGGGGTGGGATTCCATGATTGAGTCTGTGAGGACCATTGTTATAAAGAATGAACGTGCCGAGTATGAGACATCAACAGAGAACTTATGGTCCATCATACAGGATATTCTTATCTCCAGGTGGGATAAGAATTGCACACCTTTGGAGGTGGAGGAGGGCATTCCATTGCACATGGGAGATTTGGAGGCTATGAGGTGCTTAGAGACAAGGGGGTTAAGAAACCCTATGTTTGGTAGGCACCTTATGGAGGAGCATGCCCTCTTCGACAGAAGACATCCTTGAGGGTCATATCTTGAGTTACTTCATCCTCTTATTATGAAAAGAATTGGAGCACATATGGGAACTTGCACAGTTTGAAGAATAGCAGGCTTGAGCAGTCCAAGGCAGAGTCGATGGTCTATGTGCACTCCAACCTTCATCTTATTTACAAGAGGCGGGAGGAGTGGGTGAAGGGAAAGACAAAGATGTGGTATGTCTTTCCTGATGATATGGGTTTGGACAGCACTATTTAGTTGGCATTAGCCAACATGGATCTTAATGATCCAACGCAAGAGCCGGTCACTTTTGATGATGTTGATCCTATGGAGGGGTCATCCTCCACACCAGTAGATGCAAAGAGGAGGAGGAGGGCAATGATGATTCAGGCATAGAGGAGGACTATTGACAGATGAGATCCTTCCATCTTGATCTCATCTATGATCTACCCCTTTTGTTTTTATTATTTATTACTACTAGTTGCCATTGGCATTCCGACATCTATGTAATAAATTTTGATTTTGATAACTTAATGAGAAATATGGTTTCAAGATCTTGAGCTATATGAATATCCTATCATATTTGTGTCCCATTGTGATTTGTGAATGACAAAATGTGTATTGTGTATTGATTCTTATTAGTAATTTGGCAATTTCTATTGAATATTTGTAAATGTTCTAAT
>LPNX010210376.1:225674-320608 GCA_001517045.1 Pseudotsuga menziesii
CAGTAGCATATGGATTAAAATTTCTTGACAATTGCCGCATTCACAACGTGTTTCATGTTCAAGTCTCAGGAAGGTATTAGAGCAACATCAAACAACACAATCCGAACTACGATATATTGGATGATGGAGGACATGTGATTTTAGAACTTGAAGGCATACTATCAATTAAGGAGAGAAAACTCCGCTCCAGGAATATTAAAGAGTATCTTATTAAATGGAAGAACTTTCCAAAGGAAGATTTAACATGGGAATCCGAAGCTTTTTTCTACAACAACCTTGTTTAGCCTTGCTTTGAGAACAAAGAAAACCTTGGAGTGGGCAATGTAATAAATATAAAATAACATATAATAATAAATTAAAGAACTAATATATAGTTAATAAGTAGAACAATAAGAAAGAGCATAATGAATAAAATAAAAAAGGTGCATATGATCCATTATTAAATAAAAACAATGATTATTTAATTAAGTCAAAGGGTGTGCCAATTACTTGAAAAGGCACGAACGGTTTATTTAAGGACCAATATTATTGTAATCCAATCATTATTTTTTTATTCAAATATATTATTACAGATTTTATTAAACTCAGCAAATTCAAGTTATATGTTTTCGCTTTCGTTGTATCAGAGAACCCACCCATTGGAGGGTTGTTTACACACTCATCTAGACCAATTGTTTATAAGACGTTTTTAGAGGGGCTTCCTAACTTCGAGAGCAATTATCTTTTGACATAAAGCTCATAATTGTGCCATCTCAATGCCGTTAGATGCAAAGCGGCTGCAAGATTTTCGAAAAGTGGTTATAATAGAAATTCTGATAAATATTGAGAAAGATAGCAATTCCATAACTGCTTTTAAAGAGTCGCACCTTATTTGTTGTCACACGTGTCTTTTGGAGCCTTTTCATGGAGAGCATTCATCTTATTGAGGAAGCTCTCCACCTTTTTAGGCCTTTTCCTTGGAGCGCTACCTTTTGGAAAGCCTTTGGAGGCTATATTAGGGACATCTACTTGTTATCTTTTCTCAATTGATGGAGGTGCTCTCCTTCTTGGGCCTTATGTATCTTGGATGTTGTAATTCTGATTTTGACCACACCATTTTGTGGATCTTGTTAGTGTTTGTTAGGGTTTAGTGGAGATTTTTTATTTGTTTACTCCGCCCTAGGCCAGATCTAAGGTTTATCACTATTTTATTGTAAAAGAAGTTGAACTCATCTCCTATATAAGAAAGCCTCTTCCTCATTCATTTCTCATGCTTGAATTGGGGGGGGAGAAATCCCACTAAGACTTAATGAAATATATGCCAGTGCTAATGGATGGCTTAAGCTAGCACTATGATGAGGAGATATTGCTAATAGTATGGTGTATCTTTTGGAACAACAATGGTTTCTTGTTTGGGATGATTTGCAGGTGAGCTCTTTACTTTGCAAGGTTAAAATCATTTGGGTTTATAGTTGAATAGGTGGTGTATTTTCAACTCTTGATTGTATGCCCCACAATTCCATGCTTGATGGATATTATTCCCAAGTTAATGTTGAAGATAACACTTCAGTTATTCCCTTGTAGATCCTGAAATAAATCTGGCCTTTCTTGGATATGGTAGGACCTGACTCTCAAACCCTAGCTATCCTTGGATGTTAGTAAGCTCTTCATTACTAATCCTTAATTGACCCCATCTTCCCAATTGTTAAGACACTGGCCTCCAATCCCTTCTTCACCTCTATGTTTTACTTTTATAAAAACCTTGTTTCACTAGGGTTACTCTTCAAATTCACCTTGTGCTTCATTGCTAAACCTTAGTAATCCTATTTAGGGACTTTTCCTTTGAGCTAGAGAAGGAGGTGTGGTGATGTTGGTCTCCCACTTAGTCATCCATAAGCCATCATTGGCTTTAGAGCTTTCAATCTCAAGATGGTGGTTTTTGTAGTAACAGGGATCACAAACAAAATTGATCAAGTCAACCCTACAGATCCAGGGGTAATAGTATGCACACGTACTTCATCTTGAGCATATTACTGGAGTTTTCAGCTTTCCAAAACTTGTGCAAATTTCTAGATTTGATTTTCAGCCATATAAGATCCTTTGCTCGGGCAAAAAGCAGAAGGAAAATATCCCTTTAGTTTAGTGGAACTCATTGGCAAAGCCCAAGAAAAGGCTTTGGGGGTTGAAAAGTGTTTATCAGTTTGGGCAGGCGTTAGCGGCCAAGAGGCTGTGGAGGATGCTCTTCAATGATGGATTATGGGGAAAGATATTGAGAAGTAAATATTTTCCCTCATATACCATGGAACAGTGGATAAGAGTTGAGCCAAAGGCTTATCGAGGGGCCTCTAATCTTTGGAAAGGATTGGTCAAGGCTTTCCCTATCCTTGAACGATGGGTGCCATGGAAGATTGGCAAAGGCAACCAGGTTAGGTTAGGGGAAGATCCATGGATAGGTGTTGGTTACAAATACTCTCGTTCTGTGAATTTGAAATCGGCTCTGAAGGCACGAGGTCATACTTCACTTGCAAATGTTGGATTACAAGTAGCATTCGGCAGAGGGAGACAGGACTAGCTCTCAACAGAGCATCTTGAATTGACAAGAGATCTGGCTATGAAATGGAGGCTAATTGTTCGTCTACTAGCGTGTAATGCAATGGTTCTAACTTCTTCATGATGAGGGCAACAAATTGGTCTGGTCCTTGAACAATGCCAACGTTGTTCTTACGGCAAAATTGGGCTATGAAGTTTAATCCTTTGGATGTTGGCTGGCTATGGCAAACAGGATTCTGACTAGGGACAACGGGCAGAAGAGGTGATGGCAAGAGCCAAATAGATGTGTCCTCTGTAAGGTTGAAAAGGAGCTTGTGGATCATTTATTTGTTTCTTGTTCTTCTGCTGTGCAGGTATGGTATGAGACCCTTCAGTGGTTAAAGTCCCTTGGTTCCTAGAATGCGAGATCTTTGGAATTATGTTTGAGGCAGTGGGTGTCGAATCTTGCTTTAAGATCATTCAAAGAACATGCCTGGGTTAGTGGCGAATAGAATTCATGTAGCTTTTAATGAAGCAAATATTTCAATGGTTCACAAGCAGGAGAAGATTAAGCGAGCTCTGGTTTTCAAGAGGTCAGTGACTTGGAGCGTTTTTTATGAAGCAATCCAAGGAATTCCAGTACAATGTGGCGGGCATTTATCTGTACCTTTCCTCAGATCATTAATTCTGCCCAAAATTGGGAGTTGCAATTGGATCAAATTCTCGGGCTGAGGTTGTAGTGCTGTGGGATCTTTTTCATTTTTCTAGTGAAAAGAGGATAAGGCAGCTACAGATGGTAGGGGATCCCAAGGTGATTGTCAACTGGTTTCAAGGAAAAAATCAACTGGAAAGTCTAGTTTTGGCTGCTTGGCAGCGCAGGATCAGGGAGCTACAAGAGACATTTGACTCGATAACAGTAGAGCACATTTACAGATGTTTCAGCTAACAGCCCAATACTCTCTCAAAGGAAGCAATTGTATTGGAAGGTCTTATGATTTGCAATCAATTTCAAGGCTGGTAGGCTCTCCCAGAGTCACAAATTCTCAGTCTGAGCTGGTAGCCTGTTTTTTATATGTAGACCAGTTTTGTTGACAGACAATCAATGCTGTATACACAGTTTGTGTCTGTGTGAGGTAATGTTGTTCTGATATCAGCAGCTGTGAAAGTTCTGCTCAGTCGGATGTATATTTTGATTTCTTTTGAAATAGCAAATATATGGATTTTTTTCTTGGGCAGAAAAAACGTTCTCCATGTATTGTTATTTACAGCCATTATGTCTTTGATGATTTGGCATAACTAAAAGGACAACTGTTGAGTGAATTGACCTCATCATTGAAGAATCTAAAGGCTGTTTTGCGACTGCTATGCCTGTTGATATAACTATTGTAAAAAATAATTTTCAGATCTTGTTTATCTGGGATGCTTGCCCTAGAGAGTTGAATCTTATCCATTTTGAGTGGTATCATTTCTCCTTGGATTGCCTAGAGGCTGCAGATTGGGCTGTTTGAATTTTCAACAGCTCTAAGGTTGAAAATTCAAAAGGTTAAGATCTGGAAACCTTTAGTCAAAGAGGTGGAAATTCTGTTTTAATTAAAGTTTGAGAAAGCCATTTTTGCCAGATACTTCTACAGGTAACTCTTCAGTGGACTGGTTTTTTGATACTGGAGCCTCTACACATTTGATTGCAGGTTAACTAAAGCTACTAGACTAAAATTGAGATAGCAGTGCATCTCATGTGGGAGAAGGTATGATTATCCCAGGAAGAGAATGTACAACAAAATCTGAGACAGGAAATAAAAAGGAAGATCCTAAGGAGATAAAATGTTAGCAACTTCAACAAGGTTCATAATCAAGTCATCTCTCAGCTTTCCTAGACTCCAAAAAAATACACATGTTGCATTGAAAGATACTAGAAGAGGATTTGCATAGCTACCAACAGATTTATAGGTATTTGTTTCATCGGGCAACTGTTGTAGCTCTTCCAATGTAAGAAAGGATCGCTTTTTTTCGGCTTCTTTATTGCGAATTTGCATTTGCACCTGAAAATATTAACCATCAATCAGTTGAAATTTGTCAATTCACCAGTATCATTATGTTGTCCTAACTATTGCATAAAAACTCTCCCATGATACAAAGCACAATGCCACCAATTAAGTCAAATAATTTAAAAATACAACAAACGACAAACGAAACATTGGACTACAAACAATATGATATAAAATGCATGGTTGCATCTTATATTCACATGTGATTGTCCCCAACGTAAATAGAGAACATGATCCGCAACTATATCCACCCTTTCTGTTTAAATCAAGCATAAGGACACAGTAACTAATGCAAGCTTTTATCAAACCAACAATAAACAGATCAAAACATTAGATCAAACCAACAATAAACAGATGATAGATCTACAAAAAGACATATCTAAAAAATCTGATGAACATTCTAAATCTGTTGAAGCAATCACATGTATTTATATTACTATGTAAAAAAGATTACATAGATCTACACAGTTTTTCACAAGTTCACACTACAAAGCACTCTAAATAATAACAAACTAGCAGCACAACCTCCTTCCCGTTTTTAGAATACAACAAAGGGGGACTTACAAATGAAGGCTAAAACTTAGCCTCTAGAATGCAATGCTCCACCTTGACAAGGTCAAACCCTAACACTAAGAGAATATGTATCACAAGAAGAATAACCAACAAAAATAAGCATACCTCGTGTAAGAGAATCTTTCCCAATTAATGCACCCCTCACGTGATAAGAATAGATAGATGCATGCCAAATTGTGCCAAGAAAGCTCCACCATGTAGCTATTCAAAGTGTGCCTCACGTGTACCAATAATAGGTAGGCACATGCCAACATGTGCCAAGCTCAGTCTTCCATGTAAGTTGTAACTACACAGGTAGTGCACCCCCATGTGCCAAGGATAAGTAGGCACATGCCAACAAATGCTTCAATGCAACTACTCAAGTAATGCAACACTCATGTGCTAAGGATAGGTAAGCACATACCAACACATGCCAAGCACGCCCTTCAATGTGCCAAGGATAGGTAGGCACATGCCAACACATTCCAAGCACAGTCCTACATATAACTACTCAAGTAGTGCACCTCTTATGCGCCAAGGATAGGTAGGCACATGCCAACAAGTGCCACTTATGTGCCAAGGATAGGTAGGCACATGCCAACAAGTGCCACAAGCACTCCTACACGCACCTAACACACTTCTCCAAGAAACTACTCAAGGAGTGCGCCCTTCTAGTCCAATTTAACTCCTGAGTGCTAAAAAGATAGTTGAAGAGGCTTATATGATCCGTAGGACCTCAACTTTAGTGCATTAAAAGTTTGTTGTAAAAGAATGCGTGCAACAGGTTAATTAATGGAACAGCATTAACAGAAATTAAATGCTCAGACAGAAATGAAAACCACAACACTGATAGACAGATACAAGGAAGAAAACACAGAAACAGAGTCACAAACAGAAGTTGATAACGGAGTTCACCCCCTCCAGTGGGCTACGTCTCCGGGTCCCTCTTCAATGGGTACCGATCCAATTAATGGCTTTAAATGGTACAACATGGTCCTGGCATCAACTTCAGCATTTGAAGAAACAGAATCAGCATTTGCAGAAACAGAATGCTGGACAGGAAGTCTTCAAGACCCCCTCTCTGAAACTTACAACTTGGACTTCAAAAGATAAAGAAGCCAAACTATAACAGAGAAATGGTCGACTTCTAAATACAAACAACACTCTGGATAAATGGCAGCAAAAACTCTCCTGCTATCCTCTGTCTCTGTCAAAATTAACTACAGAAAACTGTAAAACAGAAGGCTGAACAGAAAGTCTTCAAGACTCCTCTCTGGAAATTACAATCTGGTCTTCAAAAGACAAAGAAGCCAACATGTAACAGAGAATGGTCGACTTTACACTAACAGCATCTGGAATAATTTTACAGCCAACTTTCTTTTTTTCTCTTCCTTACTGGCTGAAAACAACTGGAATATAAAGCTGCCCCTGTATCGTGGCTAGAATCGAGTTGTTGAAGCGTTCAGTGAGAGGAATCGTCACCGGTTCGACTCGCCAAAACGTTACCAAAGAGTCTGTTCCGCATCCTCCTGCCAAATGCCAACTCGTTCATCATCACCGACCGTTCCATATTCTTGTAACGTTACCAACAGGTTGTTCATACTATCCAAACGTGGCAACAAAACTGTGCCAGATATGATACCTGCCAGAGCATTACTTCTATGCCAAGACGGAACCAAATGTTATATCAAATATAGCAACAGATCAAATGTTATAACAGCCAAAGAAAGCTCCACCAAATGGATAGTCCTAAGCCAAATGTTATATGGAACCATACTAGACTCTGCTATCTCTGTGATCCACCAAATATGGATATAAAGGGAGTCCCGCCAAATGTTCCGCCAATCAAACCACGCAATGAACATTTTGCTGTTGGGTCCGTGCCATCGAACGCATTTCGGAAGTTTTAGTCATCTATGCTTCCGCCGTTGCGGAAGAGTGATAAGCAACGAGCTCCAATATTTTCCACCGATGAACTCTGTCGGCGGTCATCTAGTTTTCCATCGGGACGTCTTGTTACTTTGGTTTCCGCAGTTGCGGACGGCAGATGGAAAAGTCTTCCGATTTTTGCCTTGACTTTTCAAACCTCGCGTCGTTGTTTGCGCCGCTCCGTAAGTCTTGGGCTTCCGCCGTTGCGGCTCCCGTTCCGCTACGACTTCCGATCCGTCCTTTAAGTTTCCGCCGTTGCGGCTCCTGTTCCGCTACGACTTCCGATGTTGCGGAAGGAAAAAGCTCTTGTGAGCTCCGACGTTGCAGGAAGGAAATTTTCTTCCGACCTCCGACGTTGTCAACAGACCGTGAACCAAATATTAAACTGTTAACCATTAACTGCGCGGCCTTTTCACAATTGTTAAGGGAAATGTCACCGAGCTACGCGATATGGTTATGCCTCACCGCCAGACTAGCTGCACAATGGACGTTATAACCGCTGGATGTCTTGACCGGACCGTGCACAAAACGTCGCAGGTGTTACCATTTAACCATTGGACCATTTCTTCTTATTGGATCAGTGTAACTTTTAAAGACGAATGACCCCCTGGATCATTATAAGACAAACTTTTCCTTATTGAGACTCTCCCACCATTGTGCCCTCTCTCTAGCAAGAATCAAACACTCTACCCAACTTGCTACAGCCAAAGGGGAATAGGTTCTAAGCAGCAAGTAAACCAACACTCCCTCTTTGTAAGGATAGTGTTCTCCATCAAACCAAGCATCTCTCTGAACATCTCAAACTTCACCTTTGCCAAGGGCGTTGGCAAATATCTGGCAAATATCTAGCCCCTACTGTATGAATGTAATTAAGAACTATAGGTCACTTTTGTACATTATCTTTCAAGAATTGTTATCAACTATCAATGTGCTTAGAACAATCATGGAAAACTAGATTCCTAGAGAGCTTGATGCTCTAATTGTCACACATAACAACTAGTCCAACATCTTATCGATTAACTATACAACCAAATAGCAAAGCCAAACAACCTTACAACTAGAAAAACACATGTTATATAAAAAATTATATAACATATCGCAAATTAATAATAATAAATATCAATATTAATTATTAATATTATTAATTATTAATTATTAGATACAAAAATAATTAATCAAATCATTATGAAAAGTAAAAAGACATGACTTAGGGAAATGCAAAATGGCTTATAAAGCCCAAAGCAATGTAATTGTAAAATATACCATATGTTAACAATTTTATATTCTATTATTTATCCATTCATGGATTATTTGGCATACTTATGCTGGTTATTTTTATAAGAAGCATATTTTTACGTTTCAGTGGTATCAAAGCCCCTTCCTAGGGCATCTGATTCCGGCTTTTAGCCATCCAAGTAGAGAGTTCTCTCCATCGTTGGTTTCTGACCAAGAAGTTAGGCCTTTAGCCCTTCCACCCATTCTTCTCTCTCGCTGCCCTTTTGCTTTTTTCTCCAACATTCCTCCTCACACTCCTGTGCCATTACATTCACATTCCCTGTTCATCGTTCACATTCCTTGAACCCAAATTCTAGCACTCACGCTCATTCCTCATCACAATCATTCCTACCTAACACACACACCCATTCCCTGCGTTCTTCCACCTACACCACTCTTCCCTCTCCATCCTCCATCACAGTCATCCACCCTCCCACGTCGCGTTTGACTCCATGCACGTAGTCCTCTCCCCATCCATTTCCTCGCACTGCACCATCATCCACGCGACTCCTCCACGGCTCCTCTACAAACCCATGCAACCCCATCACTCGTCCCTCACTCCACTCAAATAGCCCGTGCATACCACTCCACTGTTTTCCCTATCCACACCTCCTACAACTTCGTTGCTCCCACACACCCCCATCCTCTGTTGTGCCACCCATCCACCCTGCACAATCTCTTCCATCTCTTTCGTGTCCACCCTACCCTGTGTCTCTCTCCACCATTCTCTTCCATCTTCTCCCTTCACGCCCCAGCTACCATCTGCGACCCCCTCTGATCTCAGCTTCCACTCCACCATCGCTGCTCTTCTCCACGATTCTCCTTGCGCCAACCCCCTCTGCGCCTACTCCAACCTCGGTCGCACACTCCATACCACCTACACACTCCTCCTTCTCCTCACTCTCGATCTCTACACATCATTCACCAACATCCGCACGTTTTCCATCGACCTCTCCTTCGCATCATCCTCTACACCATGCTCCCTTCTGTATACACCATCACACTCCCCACTGTGTTGCTCCTCCAATCGTTGATAGAGAGCCTCCAACCCTCGTTCTCAATGATTCCACAGCTCCAAGCCTCCAACCCTTACCCCAATCAACCTGGACCTCCCTTCCAATACATCCATCCAGTCCTCACGGCCACACAAACCCTAAACTTCGTCCACCAAATGCCACATCATCCCTACCATCTATCTGCCTCCACGACAAGCCCTAACACATCAAAAAAAATTGTTAATAAAATTTTATATAATAATAATATCCTTATAATTATAATAATGTTTTTATTGACACTTATTTACCCTACTTCCATTACACAACTATTTCATTCCAATATATATATATAGATATAATAATTATTAATTAATAATTGCCATTACAATTATTATTGAATACAAAAAAAGACAAAGTCAAATAAAGAAGACCAAGAAGATACTAAAAAGAGCAGAAATCAAGTCTCGGAAGATATTGAAGAAGTCACTGAAGCCAATTGTGGATTTGTTGAAGAAATTATGGATTCCATATATAAATCCAAATTTTGGACTGAGTGTCCTTATTGCGAAATGGAATTCCAATATCCAACATTTTTTAAGAATGGCAATAGCTCCTGTCCAATATGTGGTAAATATTTTATTATGAAAAACGATCAAGGTAACTCACAATTGCAATCACAGAAACTAGAAAGTGAATTAGGATACTACAAGGAAAGCAATAAAAATCTACAATTTGGGATCAGTAAGCAGATCATTCTTCATAAGTTGATAGAACAAGAGAATCATCACTCAAAGATCAAAATCAAAAACTAGAAAAAGCTAATGAAGATATCGAGAAACCGTTATCACCAAAGAATGAAGAAATATCTCGATTAAAAAATCACAACCAAGACCTTAGAGACAGAATCAAAGAATTTGAAGATAACGAAGAATCACCGTATAGAAGTGATAACGATTTAAAAGAAGACATAAAATGTTTAAACAAGCTCATCATGGACAAAGATGACGAATTGGCGCAAATCCAGAGATAAAGCTAAAAAGTTAAGAATCAGAGATATGTCAACATCAGCAACAGAAGGAAGAACTCCAGCAAAAATATGACAACACTGAAAAGAAGCACAAGTTAGAAACTGTGAAAATCAATGGGAAATTAGCAAGCAATACCAAAGAACTATTTCGGCTAAGAATTCATAACAAGACATTACTTACGAAAATCAAGAAACTAAAAAATAGTCGAAAGATGGAACCTTCCAATGAAGACCTCAAAGGAAGATTACTAAAACAGCAAGAAGAAAACCATCGCCTGAGAAATCTTAATCAAGAACTAAAGGAACAAATCAAGAAGTTAAAAGAGGACTTCGAGAAGATTGAGAATAATAATAATCTATTAGAGAACAAATTAGTTCAAATCCAGAAGGAAGCATCCAGACTCTCCAAAAGACAAATTCAAGTTGAGGAAGAAGAAACAAATACAAATTTGGTCCCCGTCACAGTTCAAAAGGAATTCAATCCAACAAAAAAACAAGCAACAAGAACTTATCGACACCCAAATTACAAAAATCATTTTGACCAACGAAAGGGTCAAAATGAACATAAACAAAGGAGTTATAACTTCACAAGCGAAAAAACACAAAATCTACAACCTAAGCAAAAAACGAGAAGATTTATCCAAAAAGACGATCAACAATCATCTCCGATGAAAATAGATCTTGAATGGACCACTGCACAGAGGATGCGACATTTTTTCTTGGAAATCTGTAACTCATATCGTTTCGTTTCGTCAAGTGTCGCAGTTACTAACACAAAGATCAAGAAGATGTCATTACAAACAAGAAATCAGACGTAAGACTTGTCTTCTCTAAGCTTTGAGGACAAAACTTCTCTTAAGGGGAAAGCAATGTTATATAAAATAATTATATAACATAGCACAAATTAATATTAATAGCGTTTGTTGGCTTGAATAGGAGTTGGTGGGTGCGGGTCATCCACTAAGGTGTTGCCGGTGAGATCTAGAGGACCTAGTTCGTCTCTCGAGGAGAGGCCTCATACGAAGTTGCTGCTGAGATCTCATGGGTCGAAATCCACAGATCCTCGTTGACCTGGAAACTGGATCGGCATCCAAGTCGGTTGGTCTCTTGGTGCCTGTGGCTGGTGGTAGCACGCTAAAGAATGTCATGATCCTCTGTGATCGAAACCTAAGAACCTCCTGAATATAGAGTGTTAAATATCTCTGATCAATATATCTGAAAAAGTCGGCTAGGATCTGAGGGCCTCTAAAAAAGCAATGGAATCGTCCTCTGATCTCGTAGTATATAGGACATCTGAAGATAAAGTGTGACTCGGTTTCCACTTCCTGTAGATGACATAATTGGAAGATCCTGTCCAGTCCAGCAAATCCTAAGAAAAAGTCAATCCATTTTTTGAGAGAATCTTCTAGCAACAAATTCAACCTTCTACTTTTCAATGATACCAACAAAGGCATGCTTGATCTTGTACAACCATCCAAAATCAATCATTCAAAAATAGTAAGCAAAGTAATGAGAAGAGGAAGTGTTATCAATAAAAAACAAATGGTGATTGTAAGGATCCTTGTCATGACTCTAAAGTGGGAAACCACAATGTCATTTAGACCACAATGTCTACCAAGAAAGTGGGCAACCATCTCATAATACTTGTTATCTATGTTGATGACCTTGTCCAAACTGGTAGTGGCCAACCTCAACAACTTTCCTAGATGTAATTTTGATCACAATGTCCATACCAAGAAAGTGTGCAGTCATCCTATAATACTTGTTCGATATGTTGATGACCTTATCCAAGTCTTGCAAACCAAGGAAGTATTTCTCTTTCCCAGTCTAATTATGCATGTGACCTTTTCCACTTTCACATGGAAGATTATAAATCAGCCCCATCTCTCTTCCATTCTAGAGTCAAACTAGTTGCCACCTGAACCACACCCAAAGTAGATGCCACTTTGTACCATCAGTTAGTTGATAGCCTTTTATATTTTCACATATACCCTTATAGAAGCCAAGTTTTCAAAGCTTCAAGCTAGGTTAGGCATTTATGAAGTTGTCATTAAGTGGGAACATGCAATAATGCCTCATTCTTTCTCCTATTGCATTATTCTTGTAAATATTTCAATCCTATCCCAAGTTGTTCTCAAGAGTGTAAATTTTTATCTCATTCCCCAACCTGGTTTCAAGCCGCCATTTTCATCATTGTTTAATGCCCAACCCAATTTACTTTCTATTGCAAATTAGATAATTTTCTCATAAAAAATTTCACTGAATCACATGAAGAATTTTACAACTTTAAATGAGCAGTAATAAAAACATAGTCACACATAAAAATTCGGACTCATAAATTTTTTGTCAAACAATCTAGGGAAAAGCCAAGCCCAACATTCCAAGAAAAACCTGTTCTTCAGAGAGAGAATTTTATTTTCTGCAATAAAATTAAAGCACAGCAAAAACAGAGATAAACTTATCTCAACCACAGTGCTCAACAAATTGATTGAATTCAGAAATTTTACAGTCAAAGTTTCTGCCAACTGGCTGCCTCGAAAACCATGCCAAACTGACTATATGGACTGCCTCGATTTTTGTGCCCATTGTTGTACCGTACAGACTGTACAAACCTCGATTTTCGTGCCACCTGTTGTACTGTACAGACAGTACGGAACTCCTCAAATTCTATGCCCAGAAAAATCTGTAGGGTCTGCCTCGAAATTCGTGACATTGTTGTACGGAGCATCAATTAATGCTGCTGTACGGACCTCAAAATTTGTGCCCAAAATTTGCCTCAGGATGTGTGTTGTACGAGAAAATATTCAATGATGTTGTACAGTCTTGGGAATCGTGCCCTCTGCTCTTTTCTCTCTGCCTGCAATTTTTCTCCTTCTCTACTCTCCAACTCTCATGGAAAAAAAAGAATGAGACTCTAATGCCTTCCCTTGCCTTTTTGGTGTCTAAATGAGGAAGCTGAATAGACATCTAATCCAAGGGCCAAGGAATCTCAAAGGTTAAGATAAAACCTAAGTTGACAGGAAACTTGGAGACAGGGACGGGTACGGACGGGTACAGAGACGCCACTTTTTGAAAAAGGGTACTTGGGTACGTTGGGGGTACTGTATATATATATATGCATATGCATATATATATATATATATGTCACACTCACATCATACATGCATATTTCAGATTTCTTCATAAATTATGAATAATTATTCATAATTATAAATTCGATGATTATTTGAACAATGAACATTCAGATTGAAATTTTGATAAATCATAGACTCAGTAGATATCAATTGGAAGACTGGAAGTTACATAAAATTTGATAAATCATTGTACCAGGCAGTTGTAACAGACAGTCAAACTTAGACATGAAGGTACACTTGAAATCTTAGTTTAAACACACCTATTTGTACTGCTGTTACAGGGGATAAAAAAAATTGCAAATTGCCAAATATATTCCTGCGTTGATGTGAGTGGATTTCTCAGTATTAAATACATATGTATATTTTTTATGTGGACATTTGGTAGTCAAAATATGTTCCATGAGTGTTGAACACAAAACCATAAAAACATTCATTGTAAATCAATGCAAAATCAGTCTAGCAGATTTGGACAATATTCAGTGGAATTTGAACAGTGTTGCAAAGTGTTTGACATAAG
Source organism: Pseudotsuga menziesii (assembly GCA_001517045.1). NCBI lineage: Eukaryota > Viridiplantae > Streptophyta > Pinopsida > Pinales > Pinaceae > Pseudotsuga > Pseudotsuga menziesii. The sequence continues at coordinate 239,657 of LPNX010210376.1, forward strand.
TCCTGAACCAAACCCCATACGTAGTTAGCATAAAATTAGTTCAGATTTGGTTGGGGGTCATTACATTTTCCCCAGTGGATTACATTTTACTGAGTCGATCGTACCCCCAGAGTACCCAAACATGGGGTACGAAGTACCCAAACACGAGGTACGACGTACCATTGCGCCTATAATGTACCCATTTTTTTATAACGGTGTCTCGGGTACGTGGACACGGTATGGGGTACGATAGGGTGCGGCAGGAGACGTACCTTATGAGTACCCAAGTACCATGTACGTGTACCCTACACCCAGGTACGAGTACCCTAGCTACATAGGATAAAACACATCGAAGTGATTGAACCCCACTCACAAATTTGGTTCAATCTGCAAATCACTAAAATCTCCAATTCACTCAATATAAATATGTTACACAAAAGTCAAATCACCATTATTTATTATGTGTTCCTAGAACGTTTCAAATCTATGCCTTTGATAGATGTGTGCACAGTTTTGTGGAGTTTGAACTCTAGACTTTGCATCTAACCCAACTCCATCACATGTGGACTCCATTCCTGTAAAGTCTCCCCCCCCTTGACTTCTCTCATCATGTCAACCATGGTTGACATAATAGGTTATCCGTAGCAACAAATGGGCACAAAAGAATTCCTGCATATACAAGGCACAATTTTGTGGAGTCTAGACTCTGGATAATACAGCTCATCCAATTCTGAAATGTTTACATTCCCACCTGCTTGCACATGAACTTATAAGCTCTTGATGTGTGATAACCTGAATAGAGCTTAGAGTGTTAATATGTTTTATTATATATCATATTAATCTGTTATCAAAAAAATAGAACACATAAAGAAACCAAGACTAATGTATTGTATAATTGAGAAAGCAAAAGCTTTCTTATAAAGGGTTACAGTGACGTCTAGCCAATCCAGTTTATGAACATAGGATAGATTGAAAAACACAATAAAGTGAAATAAAGCATAAAATAACATAAAGTATGAAGTGACTTTATTAATTCCTAAGTCTAATGTCTAATTGACAATTATTAACCAAGGTTTCCTTTAACGACCTTAGAGTCATTCTTGGCTTAACATTTCAACCCTTTCTCCATAGGTGTAGACGAGACCTTGCAATTTGTTATTCTCACCTTGTCAAGCAAACCCCTGGCATATTTTGTTCATGGGGCAAAAATGTTGCTACCTATTTGCAAAACCTTTACACCCAAACAATAATGTAGGAGGCTTTTATCAGTCATGTCAAAATCTTTACTCATTGAATTTCATCTATTCAACCATACTCACCTCACTACGAGTAATAATGATGTCATCTACATAAGTGACCAAATGGATGATATCATCACCAATGCTTTGGACATACAGGTTGGCATCTAAAGGATTCTATTGGAACACCTATTCCACCAAGTACTTGCCAATCTTAATGTACTATGCCCTAGGTGCTTGCTTGAAGTGATATAAAACTTTCTTTTGTCCAAATACAAAATGCTCCTTCCATGAAACCTGAAACCCCTAAGGTTGATACATATAGACATCTTCCCCCAAATCTTCGTTTAGGAAGGCAGCCTTCACATCCATCCAATGGAACTTCCAACCATATTGTATTGCCATGGCTAGAACTAGTCAGGTGGTGTTCATCTTTGATATAGGAGCAAAGGTCTCCCCATATTGCAATTTGTTATTCTCACCTTGTCAAGCAAACTCCTGGCATATTTTGTTCATGGGGCAAAAATGTTGCTACCAATTTGCAAAACCTTTACACCCAAACAATAATGTAGGAGGCTTTTATCAGTCATGTCAAAATCTTTACTCATTGAATTTCATCTATTCAACCATACGCACCTCACTACGAGTAATAATGATGTCATCTACATAAGTGACCAAATGGATGATATCATTCCCAATGCTTTGGACATATAGGTTGGCATCAAAAGGATTCTATTGGAACACCTATTCCACCAAGTATTTGCCAATCTTAATGTACTATGCCCTAGGTGCTTGCTTGAAGTGATATAGAACCTTCTTTTGTCTGAAAACAAAATGCTCCTTCCATGAAACCTGAAACCCCTAAGGTTGATACATATAGACATCTTCCCCCAAATCTTCGTTTGGGAAGGCACCCTTCACATCCATCCGATGGAACTTCCAGCCATATTGTATTGACGTGGCTAAAACTAGTCAGGTGGTGTTCATCTTTGATATAGGAGCAAAGGTCTCCCCATATTGCAATTTGTTATTCTCACCTTGTCAAGCAAACTCCTGGCATATTTTGTTCATGGGACAAAAATGTTGCTACCTATTTGCAAAACGTTTACACCCAAACAATAATGTAAGAGTCTTTTATCAATCGTGTCAAAATCTTTACTCATTGAATTTCATCTATTCAACCATACGCACCTCACTACGAGTAATAATGATGTCATCTACAAGAGTAATCAAATGGATGATATCATTACCAATGCTTTGGACATATAGGTTGGCATCTAAAGGATTCTATTGGAACACCTATTCCACCAAGTACTTGCCAATCTTAATGTACTATGCCCTAGGTGCTTGCTTGAAGTGATATAAAACCTTCTTTTGTCCGAAAACAAAATGTTCCTTCCATGAAACCTGAAACCCCTAAGGTTGATACATATAGACATCTTCCCCCAAATCTTCATTTAGGAAGGCTCCCTTCACATCCATCCGATGGAACTTCCAGCCATATTGTATTGGCGTGGCTAGAACTAGTCAAGTGGTGTTCATCTTTGATATAGGAGCAAAGGTCTCCCCATAATCAATTCCCTCTCGTTGATAAAACCCTTTTGCTCAAGAAGTCCATCTACTAGATTATCTTGAACCAACTGAAAGAGGAAGGTTAGGTTGAGGTGCACATACATGCCAAAGTGCATTGATGTTGGATGCACTTTTGGTTGCCAATGCATGCTCCATGACTTCACCAATGTCAACTAATCTAAAGTCCATGATCCTCTAGACCATAAGCAATGGTCTTCTGAGTCCCCTTGACAACTATATAGCATTTGTGATCGCTAAAGTTGACAACTAGCTAGGTACAGTGTCTCATAATCTAGCCAATTGATAGTAGATTAAGGTCCATAGCAGGTACATGCTGTGCATTAAAGAAATTTGTACATTTCCTTTGCCAACAACTATTTACTCTTCCCTACCACCTAAGATCACTAAATCTTCAGAGGCACTGTGAGTATACTCCACGAATCAATCATGTTTGTTAGTGAAATGGCATGATGCACCAAAGTGGATGTACCAAGTAGATGACCTATGGCGATCTGTCGGTTGCTTGGCCACAAATGCATAGACGGTTGACTCCTCTTCTATATGTTATGCAACATGATCCTTCTATTAAGACCCTTCTTGGTTGGTTTTATGTTCAAACTACAAAACTTCTTCATATGGACAACCTTGCCACGGTGGTGAGAAGTGATGTTCTTCTAACTCTTTATGGATCTTCTCTGCTACCTTGACCATTATTCTTTGCCTATTTACTTTTTCCATTAAAATTGGTGGCAAAGAAATGTTTTGAAACCTCTATCTCACCACTACTACCAAACTATTTCTTCCATTTATCTTGTTGTAAGAGCTTATTGCAAATCTCAACAAACTTCACGTTAACACCCATAGAGGTGATTGTTCATGGCACCAATAAAATGCTCATAAGCACATGGTAAGCTTTTCAACGTGATTATCACCATGTCTACTTCCATCTTGTGGTCAATGGCATCCAATTTTCCTCAAATATCCTTGATTTCGAGTAAGTGCTCCTGCAATGAGGCACTCTCATCCATCATAATTGAAAACATGTTCTTCAAGACAAAGGTGTGGCCCTTGTCCTAAGAATCATGCAGATAATTCAAATGCTTCCAAAGCGATGCAAGAGTCTTCCCTATCAAGACCTTAAGAAGCAAAGCATTTGTCATAGAAAACGTAAACAACATCAATGCTTCTCTATCTCACACATACAACTTGTCCCAATCTCTACCCACAGTTGTTGGGCGAGTATCTTTACCTAGGACAATATCAGCCAAGCACTAGTACTCAAAAATGGCCAACATATGTTGCTTCCATGTATTGTTCTTGCTAGAGAACCTATGGTTGGCTTCCGACATGATGTTGGTTAAAGAGGCCATAGATATATGTCTATATAAACAAATACTAAAAAATGACCGAGGATTCACACAATACTAGTTACCAAATCTGCATAGAAAATGCCAAAACCGTTGCTAAAAGGGAAGATGAAGAAAACCTTAAAAATCGAACTACACCCAAATAATATCAATAGGGATGATGGTGCAAAATTAAGTGAGATCTGAAATCCCTTAATTCAAAGGCTACAAAACTTTCGTAGAAAATAACACTCAGCATTAACATCAAAACCCTAAATGTCCTATGATTATCCAGGTCGACTCTAATAGAAGAATCTAATAACAAAAATGTGATTAATACTTGAAGTATGGATCGGCTTAAAGTGAGACTTATCGGTCCCTTGATCATGACCCTAAAGCAAGGAAAACAGTCCGATCTACCACAAACCAGCAGTAAAACAGTTGATTTCTCTGTGGATCTGCTGAAAAATAATAAATCAGCAAGCTGGACGATCCAGATTTGTAAATTTGCGCAACAATTTAGTCTAAACGGAGCCAATTTGAACTGTTAAATGGACTGTACAAATGTAATTTCTCTAATTTCTAGACTGTACAGTACAAAATTTGTTTTGATGATTATAATTTCAGTTCCGTATAAGTCATACAGATCACATCTATAACAGCTGAAATTGCTGAATGCAATTTCTGCTATATGGCAGATTGTACAGCCCAATGTACGGCGACATCTGTACAGTCCCTTACTGCCGAATCTTTAAAAATTTGAACACGCAGTTGTATGTCTGATGTATCATGGCTGGCAGCTCTACATATAGCTGAGTCCGTATGACAATGCTTCTTTTTCTTTCTTTTAAATGGAACCTTGCTGTTTCTGGTTCCACTGCAAAAAAATGACTTTGCTTCGAATTTTAAAAATTGTCACAACACCTAGTTTCCACGAAATCCTTTCAGTTCTTTGATATGCTACGCTAGCGATCTGAATCTTGTCATCAAAAGTCAAACTTAAACTGAGCTTCATCGTTGTCAAACTTGAACTCGGACCCAAACCATGTGCCTTTGGCTGAAACTGATCATTTTGAAATTTTCTATGCTTTGTGTAAATATTGCGCTTTGTACAGCATATATGCAGCAAGATTGTAAACAAAGGGAGAAAGTTGTTGACACTGTTAACATCATTCCTATAAATGTGATCAAATGTGTTAAATATGAAAATGGTTGAGATTTTCTTGGCAAAATCTGTTCTTGACAATTTATATTATCCTGTGTTCAGATTCGGATAATGGATTATGTTCAGCAGTCTTACATACACTGTTATATCTTTAAACACAAATAAAGCTAACACGGGATAATATAAATTGTAAAGTGCGTGGAGTGAATCTAAACAGACTTCTGGAGTTGGCCCAGCATCATCACTAATATCTATGGAAGAAGCAACAATATTTGTAGATCGAAAAACATACCCACCGAATTGTTTCCAACCATTATCCTTGTAGTTACTTTGTTATGAGGGTTCTTGCATGTTCTATTCACAATAAATGAGATTTACAGATAATTTCACTTGGTGAAAATTTCAAATGTATATCAGACAAAAGTCGGCGGAAAATAGGCAACTCCCATTCACGTTTAAAGTTATTTTAAGGCTTAAGAACAAAAATTTCAACAGTCTCACAAACAAGATCGTCTTCATAGAATAGAGGATTGTGACCTTTATGCAAAAGAAAATACCAGCTAAACATTTTGTCAACTCCTTGGGTCCAAAAAATTTATTATATATTGTAAATTTAAGAGAACAAAGAAATTAAATTTGGAAAAAAAATTCCAACAAAAAGTACAGAGATTTCTTCAACTTGCCTGCTTAAGTTTGCTTGATGTTTCAATCATCCGACCTTGAAGTTCAACAAATGCCTATGAAATCCACAATTAGTCAAACGCCATGCATTAGAAGAAATATTAGACAGAAACTGCCATATATAGTGTGTTTGCAAACTGAAGAATGTGAACTCCAAATCTCTTTTGTTACAATTTTAGAGCTTAATATTTAGGAAATTTCCATGCAAAACCCTATGAAATCCATACAAAATAATCTTTCAGAAAAAATATCAATACTATAATTTCACTGAAAATAAAGAACAGAAACACAAATCTATAATGTCATAAATGCACGCACCTGGATTAATGCTAGTAGACATTAATGTCAGTGGTTGATAGATATATAACCACTGTAACATTGAGGTGTTGGTTCAGCAGCTATAACGACTCAGGATGCTATATAATACCATAACAGGGGATTATTGACATGAGTAGTACTTGTATGTTGGGTAGCCTATCTCAAAACACTGTAGATATAATTGCTGTAACATTAATAAATTGTGGCATTTATTATTCTCTCTAAATATGTTATTGTCTTATTTCTTTATGCACCCACACAAAATTATACACGGTAGTAGAGAGATGAGCCTAACACCATGTTGGAGGAGGCTCAGAGAAATCAAGGAAAGAGAACGTGTTACTAACCTTCTCCCATGCATTTAGGAGAGGACTATTAAAAGTAATTTTTCATTTTAAAGGTTTGAAAAATGACATAAATTAAATGTTGAATCGTGGCTTGAAGGGTTAAGGGAAGAGTAAAGAATGAGAAGCAGCCTCCGTGATCTTCCTCACAGCTAGTATTTGCCCTAGCCACTATGCCTCTAGTCTAGTCGTCTTGCTCCCATCCCAAGGATCCCATGGCTAGCTCACGTAGGAAAGAAAAAAGCTTTGTGTCCCACATCTCTATGGTGCTCCCAAAAAATGTCAACCCCATCCTTTGTGGATGGAGTCATAGCTTTCTAGAAAATGGTTGTCATGTCAATCAAGAGACCTATGTCCTTAAGCAGGCCTCCAAAATTTGTTAAAAAGCTAGAAGCAGTCACCAAACTCAAAACCCTGCATGGAGGCCTAAAGAGGAAAGCCTTATTATTTTCCGAGCAGAGCTTGATTGGAAAGATCACGGGGGCATAGCCCAACCACAAAACCCTAGATGTTTGGATAAGAAGTAGTGGGCTCCCAATCTAAAAGGTTGTATCTCGGTTCTTTACTACAGTAAGGGCTATAATCAAAGTCACCTGGTTCGAATTCGTGTTCGAGTTCGGCAACCTTGAAATTCGACAAAAAATCGGCAATCAAAATTTTGGTGATAAAATTCGGCATTATATTCGAGTCTATAAAATTAAAATATATATTTATATATATGAAAAATTTTAATACAATTTAATATGTCCATTAACCATATCATAAAAATGAAACTATAGTATATACCAACTATATTATATATGAAATTTTTGATAAAAAATGAAACTATAATCTAGATTCTATACCAACTATATCATATATAAAAAAAAATTATAAAATTTAACATATTCATTAAGCACATTATTAAAATGAAACTATACCATATATGAATTTTTTTGATAAAATTTAACATATTCATTAAGCACATTATAAAAATGAAACTATACCGTGATAATTAAGCGTAATATATTTTCAGAGTGTTCTTCATTAAACATTGGGTTACATATTAATTACATTCAGCTATATGCAAATTGCAATATGGTTCACGACGGATGAGATGGGTCACGACATTCTTTAGTTGTATGGGCCACACATTATACTTCAGCTGTATTCGTCACGATATGGATCACGACAATTGAGGGCGAGGATGAGGCACCCGCAACCGACTATAGGCAAAACCGAGTTTGAGTCTAGACAATGCAAGTGGCGAGCAGTGACATGTGATTGGGCAGACTTGTAGAGTAGAGGCAGCGTCCGAGGATGGCAATGACAGGCAATATGAGCTAGGGTTTCCCGTTTTTTAGTTTTCCATTTGAATTTTGCTGGTGAACTTCACGATTAAATTCAGCATGCCTTGAAATTCGCCCAAATTTGAATTTTATCCTTGAAAAGCGCTGAATCCAGTGACTTAGGCTATAATGGCTTCCAATTCAGATCAAAGAAGACAGATTTTATTTTTCATAATGGCCCTTGGTTCCTAGGATAAGGTCAAATATACCTTAACAAGAAGTCTTTGGATTCCAAACCAGATAAGGAGATGCACTAAACAATTCTAGACTGGGTTTAGGCTAACCCACCTTCCCCTTAATCTTTGAGATGATGAGATGCTTGAAGCAATAGGATGAACTCCATGAGCCAATAGAGCTTTTCAAATTCACCATAGAATCCATGTGCAAAAGCTAGGTTATGAACATCTTTCCTTTAAGTATAATGATTGTCAAGAATATGGGCAGTTGTGAAACATTGTTTGAAGAATAACCCTCTTTATCGCCCAAGAAGAGGAAGAATTCAAGAAAGTAAACAAACCCTCCAACAAAAGAATGCAAACATAGGGTGCCTCCCAACATAGAAATGAAGCAACAACTAGTCCAAGCCAAAATATATTCAAGGCCTTGGAATTTGTCCCATGAGAGGGACCATTTGAAATGGAGGCAATATCTCAAGCTCCTCCAAATCAAAGAAGAAAAGCACTAGCTCCAAGACCATGCAATCAAAGAGCCACTCTAACAAAGTGAGGGACCCAACGGTCAAAGCCATGGTCACAAAATGAATGAAGACCTTTGGACTACTCTCTCTAGAAACCCCCCCAAAGCAAGACCTAGTGGTAGAATCGTTGGTCTAATTGTATCTGAAAACACTGAGATAAGATACAATAAGAAAATATTATTAATGTCCAACAAATGACCACAAGAGTAGGTCAATGGGACTAAAAGAATACATCAATTAATACATATTGCAAAGTGGGAATGCATAAGCAACCCCAAAAGCTACACTAACAACAAAAGAAAAGATCTAAGAACATAATTCAAAGGCCATATCAAAGATCTTAAAGAAAGAATGAGACAAAGAAATACAATGAAGATAGAGGCAAAAGCCCAGCAAGTACATGTCAAGTGATGTTGGAACTAGCGCCACAGAAGCCTTGATATGGAAAAAATTCACAATCTTGTCAACTATTGGAAGGAACAACAATGGCAATGCCTTCGACAGAAGTCCATCTAGGCGATAGATGCCTATAGACAGAGTTCAACCACTAGTATTCAACAAAACGAGGAAGTGAATGTGGCAATGCCAATTCAGAAGTACATTGAGATGTTTGATCCATGCACTCTTGAAAATGCTTGTCGAAAGGCTAAGTTAGCATAACCTAAGAATAGTTCGAGGAACCCACATAATGTTTATGGCACTAATTCCATTCAAGGGAAGAAGACTAATGTTAAAGATGGCATGCAACGGAATCACCCATCAAAAACATCGACTCTAAATAGCCTAAAGGAGGACAAAATGCATCGAAGAAAAATAAGAAGAATGCTCCTTTTTGCAACTATTGATACTGAAATTATGGTTCATCTTGCTAATCTTCACTTGATTCCATGGGGTGACCCTCTATTTGATGTATTGGTGGTTTTACTGAGTCTACATATGGGTAATTAAACCCACTTTATTGTATTTTTTATATTTAACTAGGTCAGCCTAGTCAAACGCTTGGGGCTGGTGCCTTCAACCCAAGGAGGTGTATAAATGAAGTACACTCCTCTAGATAAGATAAGATAATTTGATTAATAAGCTTGTCTTGTTCACATGGTTGGGTATTATAGTGATCTCTTGTGTTCATCATTCAAGTGTTGTTCCTTTTTGCTGTATTTTTTGCTTGGCTAGACTCAAATTAATGGAGACTTCACAGTACATCGACTATCTTACCAGCATAGTTTCTTAACTCTAGCTTTATCAAGAACCGAGAGGGATCAAGTCCTTTGAAGTGCAAACTTTTCCTTAAATTTAAGACCATCAAAGGGGTTTGCACCTCAAAGGATTTGATCCCTCTCTACTCTTGATAGAGCCAAAGTTAAGATGGATCTATGTTGGTTTCTTTAAAGCCAAAACAAATAAATTCAATGTAACAAAAACTAAAGATGATTAAAAAACTTTTCATATCCAAGAGTTTGTATTACCAGTTTATAGCTTAAAAATATATTTAAAATGTTATACTTAATAATTGTAGATGTAAACCATTTTCCTAATGATAATGGGTTTTGTCCATCCAATGGAAAACAATCCAAATCTGTTTAGCATTGTCCTTCCTTAACTTAATTGTATGTTTTGGTTATAGAACATGAATGGAGTGAATTGTTGATGTTGAATCTGTCCATTAAATATGAAGTAATAACCCTCGTAAATTCCATAATCGCAAACAAACACGAAACTTCATTGTTAGTTTTGTACCTAGGGAAGTGTTCCCCTAAGTGACTTTAGCCTTAGTCACTTAGAAGGGGGAAATAAAGTGACATTTACATTAAATGACTTAAGTGACATTTAATTTGACTTTAGAGTATAAAGTCAGTTTTTGATAAATTTAAGTAGGTGAGTGAAACTAATATTTTAGAAATAAAATATGAGCAATTAATTTGAACCGTAGATCTAATTCATTCTCAACCTTTGGATTAGATGTCTATTCACCTACCTAGGGTTATGAGCAAAAAGCAAGGGAAAGGCCATTTGCATTATTCTTGTGAGAAGAAGAGGAGAAAAGAGCTGAAGGAGGGAGTGGGCACGCATATCGAGGCAGCTTGCTGAAGAGACTTACAGTGGGCACAAATATCAAGGAGAGGTACATATTTGGCACATTTACCAAGGTAGTCATACCGTACAGTTTGTTGGCATAGAAATCGAGGAAGTTGTTGGGCACATTTACCGAGGACAGCATTTATTACTGTTTGTACCTTGCACAGATTTTGAGACCGTACACAGGTTGTACAGCACAAAAATCGAGGTCTGTACAGTCTGTACGGACTGTACCTATCTGCATGTTTTTCGAGGTGAACTCAGGCACATTTCTCGAGGCAGCATTCTATTTTGTTGGCACAGATATCGAGGCCGTACGACAGCATTAAATGCAGTCTGTACAGTACTGAGTCTGAGGTTGTTGGCACAGTTTTCGAGGGCAGAAATTTTGCTAATATTTTTGGCACGTTTCCAATAAGGATTTGTACAGAAATCGAGGTAGCAAAAGCACAAAAACCAAGACAGTCTGCTGGGTCATTTTCTGGGTTGAGATAAGTTGGTTTATTACTGTAAAAATATTTCTGATTTTTATCCTGAAGAAATAATATACTCTCTCTCTCTCTGACTTGTTTTCCCCTTGTGGGTTTTTCTAGGGCCATTGGCCAAAAATTCCTGAGTACTGTGTGTTGAATGACGTGCTGATTATTTATTTTCTGTCAGTGAAAAAGTGAAGTTACAGCAGTGTTTTAACTCTGAAAATTTTATGTTTATTTCCAGTCTTTTTATTTTCTGAGAATGAAATAAACTGTGACAAATTTTACTTATAAACCAAAGGCTGAAAACTTGAGAAAACTCTACATTCATTAATGACACTTTTTATTTTTTTGGGATATGAAGTCCATGTGTTATACCCGTAGTTATAACACTATAAAAAGGATTGCAGATCTAAGAATGTTGAGAAATCAAAGGGATCTAAGGATACCCCTTCCATAGAGGCGAAGACCTGCTTCGAAGAAAGAGAGCATGTGTACCTAGCTTCCACGGGTAATCATTATGGTTGATTGACTCAAGTGCGTCATGTCATATGACCCCTCATAGAGAGTGGTTCTGTGAATATGAAAAGTACAATGGAGGAGATATGTACTTGGGAGATGATTCACTAGCCAGTATCATTGGGCGCGGTAAAGTAAAGTTGAAACTCAAGGATGGAAGGATTAGAACTCTATTTGGAGTGCTACACATACCAAATCTAGCGAGAAACTTGATATTCGTCGTAAAGATGGATGTTGCAAGTGTAAAGATTGTGTGTGGAGATGGTGGTTGCAAAATGGTTCGAGGATCAATGGTATTGATGAGGGGATTTCGATATGGAACACTATACAAACTATTGGAAAGCACCATCATTGATGATGTAACAGTAATGTTGTGCCTGAGGGAGGAGATAAAGATGACAAAATCTTGACTGCATCAAGAAGAAAGACGATGCTATGGCATCAAAGATTGGGGCATAATGGAGAAAAGGGCCTTCGAGCATTACAAGGTAAAGGTATGGTTGAAAGTATGACTGATTGCTCTCTGGACTTTGATTTCTGTGAACATTGCATATATGGAAAACATAATCAAGTAAGATTTGCATCAGGTGCTACAAGAGCAAATGGAATTCTAGAGTTAATACATAATGATGTGTTTGGACCTATGATTGTTCCATCATTAGGAAAATCTATGTATTATGTTTCATTTATAAAAATGATTTCTCAAGGAATAAATGGATTTATTTCCTTCGAATGAAACCTGAAGTATTTGCTAAGTTTAAAGAATTTAAGGCTCTTGTAGAGAATCAGAGAAAAAAGAAAATAAAGGTGTCGAGGATAGATAATGGTGGAGAGTTCTGTGAAAATGAATTCAAGGAATTTTGTAAGAAGTGTTGTATAGAAAGGAAGAAGACTACTCCATACACACCTCAATAGAATGGAGTTGTCGAGAGGATGAATAGGACGCTAATGGAAAAAGCAAGGAGCATGCTAAGCAGTGTTGGGATAGGACAAGAATTCTGGGCAAAGGCAGTGGAGACATGTTCCTTGGTAAATCGGTCATCCACATCAGCGTTGGTTGACAAAACTCTACAACATGTATGGACTGGTAAGAAACCATTTACTTAGCATCTAAAAGTTTTCGGTTGTGATGCTTATGTACATGTTCCAAAGGAGAAAAAGAGCAATTTGGATAACAAAGCTGAAAAATGTATCTTTATTAACTAAAAAGACGGCATGAAAGGTTATAAGCTTTGGAATCCTGTAACTAAGAATATTGTTTACAATCGAGATGTTGTGTTTAGAGAGGTCAAAATAAGTCCCCTGACAAGAAGTGACTCCAATGGAAAAGGAACCAAAGAAAATAGAGTTTGAGTTAGAAAGTGAAAAATCTGACTCAAAGGAAGAAGTTGAATCAAAAGAAGAACCTCATACCCCATTTTTGGGGGGATCGTCTTGACAAAGAAGGCAACCAAAAAGGTATTCCTCTCCTGATTTTTGCTCTCATTTTGCTTTGTCTCTTACTGATGATGATCATAGAAATGTGAAGAAAGTTGTTGATTTAAAAGATAGTGATCTTTGGAAGTAGGCCATGGTTGAAGAAATGGATGCCTTGGACAAAAACGAAGCTTGGGATTCAGTTGAGTTACCAACTAGAAGAAAAGTCGTTGGAAGCAAATGGTTGTTTAAAAAGAAGTTGAATGCAAAAGGTAAAGTAAAAAAGTACAAAGCATGCTTGGTTGTGTTGTCACACACATAATAACTGGGATACCATTGTTCCTGAGTAGTTCTGAGCGTTAAAAAGTGACAACAAGGAAGGTCTTCATGCATGCATGTGTCCTTGCATGCAGAAGACTTAAATTAGGAAGCCAATTGTATTTAATTTACTTTTCCTAAGTTTACTTTGGAAAATAAATTAAAGTGACCTAATTATTAACTGGCTTTATGAAACACTTTTTATAAAGTGAAAGTGAGATTAGGGTTTTCGCTTAACATAGAGTTTTAAAAGAAAGGTCAATTGGTGGAGAGGACACACTTGTATTCTGACACAGACAGGATACAGACAAAGAGAGAAAGCCAGATAGAGGGTTTTGCAGAGAAGACGAAGGAGCTAACTGACAGGGTCACCAAGCTTCCAGGCGGGACGAGGGCGTACAGATCGCGTAGAGAGCAGCTGTAGAGGAGGTCGTACATACCGTACGGAATTCCGTGCAACAGTCCTATAGCCATACGGATCCGTACAGCCACGTGTGGGAGGCCGTATTGTTGGTCGTATAGTCACGCAAAGGGTGTGCTAGGTTTGCTGGGGTTGACCAGTGATTCTGCTAGGTGTTATTTCGCCAGGTTTGGGTGATTAGCAGTTGATTGTAAAAGTTCCATATTTTCTCAATAATAAAATCCATATCTAATTGTTGGATCAGTTTTCCCATCTTGGGTTTTTTCGGGGGTTTCCATACCCAAAATAATAGTGTCTATATTGTGATGTGATGTTGTGAAATATTTCTCAGTACTTTATATTCCGCTGCATACTTGTAAAAGATATTCATGTGTGGTTATTAGTAGAAATTTTGAATATACTGTTTAGCGCTAGTTTAATGAGCTACCAGGAAAATTTACACTGAGCAATTCCTTGAGTCAGTCCTTTACTACGACATCAGTAGATGATAAGCTACCAGTTGATGATCTCTCCTTCAGTAGATCCACAGCATTCAGATTGACTAGTTCTATGCCATGACTGAGCCTCATGACCTCAAATTTGGTGACTGAGTTAGCCATTTTCATGACCCATAGCAAAAAGAATAACAATACCCATGATGTACAACAGCATCGGTGTTTCAGTGGTTTTCAGATTGTTCAAATCGGATGCAAGTATATGACCAAGGTGATCTATGTATTTGTACATATGGATTTTGATTTTGCTTTGTTGTCTATTTTAGTAGTGAGACTCAGTTGATAGTGGTTGTATGTTGGCAATGTTTCATTGATCTTACTGGAATCTAAAGTATAAGTGATATGGTTGCTATTTCCGAAAGATTCCTTTGTATACTCAATAGTCATGCCCTACTTGTAGTAATATGGATTCGAGCATTTCCCTTAAAGGACACAGCTTGCTATCCTTGGCACCATTTTCACTGTCTCCATCCATCCGCTGCCTTTCCCTTCTTATTGTTTAACCCTGACTTGTAACCTAACTAGTGACATCTAGGATTTCCCCCACCTTCACCTTTATGTTGGAATAGGTCTCCATGTTTAAATTGTGTCTTGAAGTTGGTTTGTGTGATTCTTGTCACAAAGATGGTCTTCCTCTAGGTCTTGAACACAAGTGGTCTTACCAAAAGTGTCTTTAGACACTAAGGCATCAAAACTTAAATGCTTATTCTAAAAGGATGCCCAACCAACAAAACAAAATTGTCTTTAGACACTGTTGCAAATAAAGTATGAAGTTAGTTAGTTGCCAAGAGACGACCACTCATCCTTTGTATGATGTGAGGTTGTTTGCCCCCAAAGGGCAACAGGGTGGTCACTCCATCACACCTATGGATGGTGGTGGGCAATGGAGGTCATAACGAGTCATTATCTAATGCCTGCAAGGCTCTTCAAGGCACCTCCTCTTAGAGGATGAGGAGTCAAATAAAATAAATGTTTTAAAAAAGTTGATGGCCAAAGGATGAGCACTCATTCATTGTATAATGTACAGCTCATTTGCCCCCACAAGGTAATAGGGTGAGATTGACCTATCAAGGTTTTGTATTTGTCATTTTCTGAAAGCCCAAAAGGCTTTCCAGGGCACCTGCCTTTGGAGGTTAACTAGCATCTTTTGTTGTGAAAATAAACTGCTTAAAGAGGTTGTTGGTCTAGAGTCTAGTGTAACCTTCTCATTATTCCACCCATTGGTGAGACACGGTCGTTCCCTATTGTTCACCTACTCTAGCTTATGTGTTGTGTGGATCCCCTTTTCCTTCAACCTAGATGCTTACAGTGTCAAGTGTCAAGTCATCCCCTTTGACCTTACCTCGTTTCATTTACCTTCACCCTTGACTAGCAAAATGGCCAAATTGATAAATGAGTATACACTGGAGGTTCTTGTTTAGAGTAGTTGATTACTTTGATTTAGGTGTATTATTTATATATATTATGTGCTTATAATCGCCAGCAAAACCTACTTGTACTTGCGTCTTACTATTACCATAGATAATTGAGCATATATATCCATTTTGTACTTTGCAGTATCATAGTTTAGCATTTGGGTCATCATTTGATCATTTTTGAACTGGTCAACCCAGTTTGACCAAGTCAGCAGTGTTGAATTTTGCAGGTTAGATGAGTGTTAATACAAGTACTAAACTTCAATACATGAACATATAAAAACTGAGGTAAAATTTAAACTATAATGAAACATATCAACATAACTTTCATTTCTTTCAACTTAACGCTCTGCTGGTCACTGCGTTAAAGCTGATCATTGAAATGTTTCATCAAATGTCATGTACAAAAAAATAATCAATAGCATGTGTAGTAAACTAAATCTCAAATAAACTACAGAAGATAAAGAATCATAACCATCCGTTGGATCTGCCTTATACTCAGTTAGTTCTGAGTTTGATCTTGTCACTGAGAGGACAAGTCAAACTGGTTAAACCATATACGTACCTCGAGAGAGAGAGGGTTTAGGTAGGACTAAACAGATCTCAGGTGCTTCAATAAAAAAAACATGCAAGTGACCATGGGTAAGGAAAAACACATAAGTGTTGCAAAACTAGTAAGCAATTACCCACCTATAATAACTCACACAGAGTTCAATCCCAGAGACGTGTCTAGAGATAAGACCGTAAGCAATCACCTACAACACTCACACAGAGATCAAATGCAGCAGAGGGAAGTCAAGCCCGTAAACAAACATGCTGAGGAAGAATCGCTGCAGAGGGAAATCGCAAACACACTGAGATAAGACTCAGTTCGGCAAATGGCAGAGATCGAGAATTCAGAAATTGCAGAGAGAGATCAGGTAGATCCCGTGACAAATATCGGTGAGGAGTCACAATCAACAAAAGTAGCAGAATAACCAAATTGCAGAGACTCTCACTCAAAGAAATCGCAGAAGCTCATGAGAGGAAAAGAATGCAGACAGCCCGTGAGAGAAAAACAATAAACCCGCAGACAGTGCAGACAGTCCGTAAATCGCAGAGGTAAAACGTGCAGAGCCCGTGAGGGAAAATAACTAAAGGTCACCACAACCCTCAAAATCGCAGAGCCCGTGAGGGAAAAATCCTTCAAAATCTTCAAAATCGCAGAGATCACCGTAAACATCCACGTGAGGAAAAATCACACATATTGAAGGATAGCTCTTTGGTTTATATAGGCTACGGTATAAAAATCAAAAGAGATTAAATAATGTGGTCCTAAATAAAAGTTAAAAAAAAGGTCTAAAATTTTATTATAATAAATATAATAAAATCATATAGTAGCTGGTCCAAAAAAAATAACATAAGATTTTATTATAATAAATATAATAAAATCATAAAGTAACTCGTCCCAAAAAAAATAACATAAGTGTACTTTAGGTAAAGTAAAAAGGTTTTAAGCATAAGAGTAAAATGGTCCAAAAGTCTCTTAATAAAATCATAAGATTTTATTAATAAGACTATAAAATAATTATTTAATGTATTTATAATAAAGTGAAAGTCAAAAAATCCAACATGAGGTAAATAAACCAAAACGATAAGTGCGTCAAGGGTCCTTTAACAAAACATAAGGTAACCATAACAATATATGGTCCTTAATAAACCATTAGGTAAATACACTCCATAAAGTAGGAGACATCATAGTCAAAGGTGCACACAAGTGAGAGAGATAGGACCAAATAGGAATAGGACCAAGAGCCAACAACCATAAGATCAGGTGAACCGTAAAAGTGGGCAATCAACATTTAGGACCAACAACACCAAAGACTTTTCTCTCTCTCAAGATACATAGTTTTATATATTTTGTCATCACTGTAGAAGGGGGAAGATCCAAACGAATGGTACAATCATTTTGTCCTTGACACTGCTCCTAAGGGTTAGGTACTAGGGACATCGTCAAGGGGTGGCCAGTCCCTTGAGAATCAACCTAGCAATAACCGATTAGGAGAGGGGACATCATTATCTTTCATTCTTAATGAATGGCTTTCAGCCTTAGGCTGAGTTTCAGTCTCACACTGAATCAAGTTGATCAATCCCTGGACCCTAACCGGGTCCTCCATTCTCTCACAGAATGGTTCTCAGTACTAAGCTAAGTTTCAATCTCACACTGAAAGTTGATCAACTACCTGCAGGACCTACTTGGACATCGTGTCCCTAGTCCTATACCAGAATATATCTTTGCCTCTACCTGCAGGCTCTACTTGGACATCACATCCTTGGTCCCAAACCAAAATACCCTAGAGGCATATAGGGGCCCTAACCACATGCTAGGGGCTTTGCCATGGCATCAACCTGCTTGGTCCTAGACCAAGAACCCCAGGAGACTACTGGGGGCCCTAGGGTACCTTCTAGGGTCTTACTCTGTCCTAGTCAACTGACTAGGAAACCATTCTCTGAGAATGGGTCTCGCAGCTGCACTAAGTTTAACACTCCCTCTCAGCAAGAGGGACATTCTCAGCACATCAATAACATATTGTACCCTTACGTTGTGATAACTCATCTCGATGTCTTTCAACCTGTCATCAAATACAGGGTTTCTTGAGAACTTCAAACAGCTCTCCATCTTAGCATGAAGCATAATCTCAGAGATCTTATTGGAAGTTATAGTTGACTTCCCTTGATGGCTGAGAATTACTTTCCGCAAATCAATTTTCCAAATCCATTGTTGGACTGACTCCTCATAATAAGAGTAAACTAAATCAGTGACATGGCTCTCACTGGGGCAACCTTGAAGCTTTTCAATAGGCTTTTCAATGAGATCAAACGTAGGCTTCTTGGCCTTCTCCCTCTGCTTCTCTAAGCGAGAAGTCTTATAAGATTCCATATCTAAGTCACTGGAGGACTGATGGGAGATCACTCTTTCATCTTCTGCAACCCCACTTGGTTGGGGACTAGAGAGTACAGATGTCTCCCTCTTGATCTCTGAATCTTGACTGGGGTATAGAGTTTCAATGGCATGTCCTGGGACCTTATAGAGGTCACCTTCACGAACTCCAATCACAATGGCTGAGTTTATACTTCTACCTTTAGACCATATCAAAACTTTTCCTTCTGAGAAAGTTACAGAGTACCCCTTGTCTTCTAAAACTGTCACTGAAATAACATTCTTCTTTAGACCAGGAACATATAAAATTTCCTCAACATTAATCAACATACCTAAATCAAGTTGTATCTTGGTTGAACCAACCCCTTTAATGTCAAAGGTACTTCCATCTCCAAGTTCCAATTTCTTGTGGAACTGCTTGACCTTAATAGATACCAAGGTTTCCTTAAATCCAGTCATATGCTTAGAGGCTCCACTGTCTATCCACCAGGAATCTGAAAAGTTGAAGGTGGGACTTGAAAGTGTTGAGGCCAAGTAATATTCTTTTCCTTGACCTGGATTCTTGGTCTCAACCTTAGACCTATTTTGTTGAGGTTGCTCTTCTTCTGTAGCAACTTAAACATGGTGTTTCTTTCTATGCCAATTTTTGTTAGATGGTTTTCTACACTCCCATGCATAATGACCAGGCTTACCACAATTATAACACTTAACTCTTGCTTTAAAGGAACGCTTACCTCGAGGTTCCTTACTAGTGTCCTTGTGTGGTGAGGGATTCTTTCCTTTCTTTGTTTTGACAAATAGAGCTTGATTATTTTCTAGCAGGGGCACGAATTTGCTTTGGATCCTATTCTCTTCATTTAAACAATCATGCCACAACCTTTCAAAGTTGGGTTGATCCCCTCGTCCATTTACTGAAGCCAAGAATGTCTCCCACGTTGTAGGGAGGCCATCAAACATTGTCTGCACAAGATCATCGTCTTCTACCTTATCTCCAATGGCCAAGAGTTGGTCTCTTATTTGAGCGATCCTAGAAAAGAAGGTAGCAACCTTCTCGTCTTTCTCCATTCTAACTGATCTGAGTTGTTTCTTCAAGACTCTTCTCTGAGTAGGAGCTTTCTTCTCATAGAGGTTAACTAGAGCATCAAAGCATTCTTTGGCTCTCATTAACGGAGCTAACACAGCCATCAGGTTATCTTTAACTAAGTCAAAGATAACTCGCTTTGCCTTGGCTTGCTTCTTCTTGAATGTTGCTCTTCCTTGGGCTGTAGTAGGCTCTTCAACAACTCTAGTAACCAAATCATCTAGATCACTTTCTTCTAGGATATTTAGAACCCTAGCCTTCCAAGCATTGAAGTTGGAGGCCCCCTCAAGCCTATCTTCTGATTTCACTGAAGGAGTAGTCATCTTAGACCTTTACTTGTCAACTTGAAAAGTAAGCTTCTGTGAAGTATAGATCTTGTCTTAGGATCGTTGTAGTTTATGTTGGCTGCAAAACAGAGTTAGCTACACCCTAAGCTCTGATACCATGTTGAATTTTGCAGGTTAGATGAGTGTTAATACAAGTACTAAACTTCAATACATGAACATATAAAAACTGAGGTAAAATTTAAACTATAATGAAACATAACAACATAACTTTCATTTCTTTCAACTTACCGCTCTCCTGGTCACTGCATTAACTTTAACGCTCTGCCGGTCACTGCGTTAAAGCTGATCATTGAAATGTTTCATCAAATGTCATGTACAAAAAAATAATAAATAACATGTGCAGTTAACTAAATCTCAAATAAACTACAGAAGATAAAGAATCATAACCATTCGTTGGATCCGCCTTATACTCAGTTAGTTCTGAGTTTGATCTTGTCACTGAAAGGACAAGTCAAACTGGTTAAACCATATACGTACCTTGAGAGAGAGAGGGTTTAGGTAGGACTAAACAGATCTCAGGTGCTTCAATAAAAAAAAACATGCAAGTGACCATGGGTAAGGAAAAACACATAAGTGTTGCAAAACCAGTAAGCAATTACCCACCTATAATAACTCACACAGAGTTCAATCCCAGAGACGTGTCTAGAGATAAGACCGTAAGCAATCACCTACAGCGCTCACACAGAGATCAAATGCAGCAGAGGGAAGTCAAGCCCCTAAACAAACATGCTGAGGAAGAATCGCTGCAGAGGGAAATCGCAAACACGCTGAGATAAGACTCAGTTCGGCAAATGGCAGAGATCGAGAATTCAGAAATTGTAGAGAGAGATCAGGTAGATCCCGTGAGAAATATCGGTGAGGAGTCACAATAAACAAAAATAGCAAAATAACCAAATTACAAAGACTCCCACTCAAAGAAATCGCAAAAGCTCATGAGAGGAAAAGAATGCAGACAGCCCGTGAGAGAAAAACAATAAACCCGCAGACACAGTGCAGACAGTTCGTAAATCACAGAGGTAAAATGTGGAAAGCCCGTGAGGGTAAATAACTGAAGGTCACCACAACCCTCAAAATGGAAGAGGCAAAAAATACTTCAAAAATCGCAAAGCCCGTGAGGGAAAAATCCTTCAAAATCTTCAAAATCACAAAGATCACCGTAAACATCCACGTGAGGAAAAATCACACGTATTGAAGGATAGCTCTTTAGTTTATATAGGCTACGGTATAAAAATCAAAAGAAATTAAATAATGTGGTCCTAAATAAAAGTAAAAAAAAAAGGTCTAAAATTTTATTATAATAAATATAATAAAATCATATAGTAGCTGGTCCAAAAAAAAAGAGCATAAGATTTTATTATAATAAATATAATAAAATCATAAAGTAACTCGTCCCAAAAAAAATAACGTAAGTGTACTTTAGGTAAAGTTAAAGGTTTTATGTAAAGTAAAAAGGTTTTAAGCATAAGAGTAAAATGGTCCAAAAGTCTATTAATAAAATCATAAGATTTTATTAATAAGACTATAAAATAATTATTTAATGTATTTATCATAAAGTGAAAGTCAAAAAATCCAACATGAGGTAAATAAACCAAAAGCATAAGTGGGTCAAGGGTCCTTTAACAAAACATAAGGTAACCATAACAATATATGGTCCTTAATAAACCATTAGGTAAATACACTCCATAAAGTAGGAGACATCATAGTCAAAGGTGCACACAAGTGAGAGTGCTAGGACCAAATAGGAATAGTACCAGGAGCCAACAACCATAAGATCAGGTGAACCGCAAAAGTGGGCAATCAACATTTATGACCAACAACACCAAAGACTTTTCTCTCTCTCAAAATACATAGTTTTATATATTTTGTCATCACTGTATAAGGGGGAAGATCCAAACAAATGGTACAATCATTTTGTCCTTGACACTGCTCCTAAGGGTTAGGTACTAGGGACATCGTCAAGGGGTGGCCAGTCCCTTGAGAATCAACCTAGCAATAACCGATTAGGAGAGGGGACATCATTATCTTCCATTCTTAATGAATGGCTTTCAGCCTTAGGCTGAGTTTCAATCTCACACTGAATCAAGTTGATCAATCCCTGGACCCTAACCGGGTCCTTCATTCTCTCGCAGAATGGTTCTCAATACTAAGCTGAGTTTCAGTCTCACACTGAAAGTTGATCAACTACCTGCAGGACCTACTTGGACATCGTGTCCCTGATCCTATACTAGAATATATTGCTGCCTCTACCTACAGGCTCTACTTGGACATCACATCCTTGGTCCCAGACCAAAATACCCTAGAGGCATATAGGGACCCTAGCCACATGCTAGGGGCTTTGCCATGGCATCAACCTGCTTGGTCCTAGACCAAGAACCCCAGGAGACTATTGGGGGCCCTAGGGTACCTTCTAGGGTCTTACTCTGTCCTAGTCAACTGACTAGGAAACCGTTCTCTGAGAATGGGTCTCGCAGCTGCACTAACTTTAACAAGCAGCAGGGTCTGGGATGAGTTTTGACCCATGATTGTGGATGATGATTATTTATGGTCTATCAACATCCATTAGACATATTAATGCTTCAGATAGTGGTTTATTATGATGGCTTGTGTTATTTTCATGATTATCAGCGTTTACAAGCTTTATTAGTATTGTTTTGACATGGATGGGGTGTCTGACGTACATTTTTTATGGACATATGGTGTATGGGTAATCCTCCTACCTATAACATACATTTTTTATGGACATATGGTGTATGTCCTACAAACTGGACATATGGTGTATGGGTACTAATTCCTAGTAGATATGGACATATTGAGTTCATTGATGCAGCTAGTTTTCAGTTTTGGGCTCTTGTAGATGAGATATGGGTCATTTTAGCATTTTGCAGCAGTTTGGCTTCGAGAAATCAAAATAAAATGTTTTTCAGTTGATTGTGAGTTCTCCTAGGGCGCCAGAGGGAAACATAGGGTGTAGCTAGTCGTCTGTACCATATTGCTATGGTGTCAGGCCCATTTTTGCAGTGAATTAGCATCCAGTTTCAGTCATCAATGAGATATTAGCAGTTTTATGTTCCCGAGGAAATATTTAATGATGAAAATGGCTAATAAAGAAATAGATTTGGGCAAGTTGAGGCAAGGAAATGGCATGGAATTGGTTTGAGGCACAGTATTAGGGTCACCTTCATCATCTAACATCAGCTTCACTCTTCATGGTGCCCACATGTCCTAACATTCTCCACTTTGAGGGCGTTTTGATGTATTTTGAGGGGGACGTCCTAATGATTTTGATCACTCCATGTTTTGATTGATCATTATACCTTGTTATTCTGCCATGGGGCCATGCTAGTGAAGGATTTGTATAACCTCCTATAGCCCCACCATGTGCTATGTCATGTCTTACATTCTTTTTATGTGGTGTGCCCCTCCTTGGGCATCTTTAGTGAGTGTGCCCCCCTCCATTAGTGAGTGGATCCATGTGTTATCTATCCAACTAATCTTAGTCGTTGATTAGAGTGATTGTATATTTTGATCTTGGCCCTTAATCTTTTTGGATCTAGGTTTTGTGTATTGGAGAGATCTATATACTGAGATGTTCTCTCATTGTAAAAGGGACTTTTGGCTCTTGAGCTCTTGGAATAATAGTATACTTTTTGCAAAATCTCTTGGAATCTTTGTTGAATATCTTGTATGAAGATTAGAAAGTCTTATTCTCTCTAGCATTCTTGTGGATCTATGCATTTATAACACCTTTTGCAGGGTGTCGTCCTCTTAGGGAAGGAAGCGACATGGTTGAGGGCGCTATTGTGACTAAGCTCCATAGCATTCTCCCAAATCGCCATCGAGTCAAGGAGTATCTTTATTGTGTCTTGTGGCCATCTTGATGTTCCTTTATTCATTTTCTTCGTCATTTCATCTCTCTTTTTTGCAAATCGATTCTTACATTGTAGATCTCTTTTGCAAGAGGGAGCGCTAGGCATCTTGGAGGGATGGTGATTTCACTTGGAGCGGCATAAAAAACGGTCGTAATTGATTGGAGAGGCATAGAAAACGATCGTAATTTATCGAAGAGGCAAGATCATCATCATACAAGGTTAGTAGCAAGTATTTCCAGGTACGTTTGCATCTATTTTATTTTTCGGGGACTTAATCCAATTGTCACCATAAAACCCTCTTCTTTTAAACCCTAGTTTTGTAGATCTGATAGATCGGGAGCTTATTTGATGGCGGCCATCAAAACCAACTTAAAAATTATTAGTTAAACCCTAGATCTCAAGTTTCGTTGAAATCCGACTCCATTTCCCCTAGGATCTAGCACTAGTCTACTCTAGGTGGGGTGCCCTCCTTAGGTGGGTGGTCAAATATTCAGATCTATCAGTTGGGTATGCTTGAACCCACTCCGAATACACAGATCTATCCTTCAAGCCTCCAAATCTAGTCATTTCTTGTCTCGATCTACTCTCTTGGGTCCACTTTGTCCATTATTGCATAAACCCTAGATGGATCTCATTAGGGTTTTCATTTTTTAGACTAGATCTATCTAGATCTACATTCTTAAACTCTTTGTGGTACATTTCTTACCAAGTTGGGAAATTCTCATTATCTTAAGCCTCCCTGACTTGGCTTTAACCTCACCTACCACATCCATTCCCCAGATCTAGATTTACTTACTCATTAGTCACTGCTTGTACTCATTGCAAACCCCTTAGAGCGTCTTGAGTAGGTTCACTAGCCCTCATAAGGTAGTAGGGTCTCCCCCTTGATCATTCTCTAAATTGACCTAAAGTGACAAGAGCCCGTCTATTGTGACAACTATCGTTCTTTTGTAGTGGACAAGGCCCTTACAATGTCTGTGATACCCCGATTTCAACCACAATTGCATTAAATTATAAATGATGTAAATAGCGTTAATAAATCATGGTGTGGAGCTCAAAGCAAAGGCCCCGCCATGGATTTAGTCTTCTACGTTTTGGCAATTAAAATCAATGTCGATGGTCATCGTGCTAGCCAACGGCACAATATAATTTTCTACATCATGTAAATATGCAATTAATAAAATACCCACAACTAGCTATGTCAATGCAACATTAAAGAGATGGGGGCATGAATTCACAAGGAAGGGGGGGGGGGGATTCAAATCCTTGAGCCAATGGGGAAACCCCATAAAACTGTCAACTACCCATTTTGTCCTTTGTGCCCAGTCGCCCAAAAGTGGTTGAGTTAGTTAATGCATGGGGATGGGAAGAGTATGGGAGTCAAAATTCGAATTGGGAAGCCACCCATTTTTGGGAAAATGTGTTTTGACTTCTTGGGCAAGTAAATGCTTGGAAATGCATGCCCATCCCATTGTTCATCCATTAGTTTGGCTCTCTCACGTATTGGGAAGCTCATGTGTGTTTACCTTCACGATTTTGGTTGATTTCTCCATTTTTGCATGGTTGCAAATTCGTGTTGGGTCTTGCTGAATGTATGTGCAGCTGGGGAAAACCCATTTTGGTGTTGTTGAGTGAAGACATAGCAGAGATTTACGTTTTGGGGGTTTGAGAGGGTGTTTTTCCCTTTCCTCATGCAACTGGGAACTACTGAGCGTTTCCCTCCCAAATTTCTGCGTTTTCTTCATTATTATCCAAGCTGGAAACTCGTTTTTTGTAAATACTAGTAGCTGGGAATATAGATCTACGTTTTGGGTAGGAATGGAGGTCGTTTCTGCCTCTGTGAAGCTAGTGAACGTTTCCTAAATCGATTTGATCATTTGGGTCATTTTTCCCCATTCACCATTATCGAAGTTGGTTCCCGGGACGTTTTTGGTTCATTCCAAAACTTGCATTTTGTTGTGTAGTGCATCCCTGTGTTGGATTCACTGAGTTGTGTCCCCTAGTTCCTTGTGGAGATCATGCCCAGCTCAGGGGTGGCAGTGATGCTGAGAGATTGATGAGCACACTGGCCTATGGTTGGGTGGAACGTTGTAGCGACATAGCTGGTTGCGAGACAAGCTTCGCTTCCAAGATAAGTATTCTTGTGTTTAAATCTCTGCATTTACCTTTGCTAACGAATTAAGATGAACATGTGAATGAATGAAATGTATTTTGCTTCCACTGTATGTTAAATCTTTATGCATCTGTGCATGTTATTAGTTCAATATATTTTGTTTTATGTTCATGGGGCTAGTTGCCCGGATATGATTGCAGCATAGTCGTGTCTTCTCTCTGGTAGAAGGGTGGGGACATGACAGTGTCACCTGTCGAATTTTGGCATTAGCATAAATACTTAAAAAATTTGCAAATTAACTTAAACAAATAATAAGTGCAATAAAATAACATTCATCACATCAGCAAAATGGACACAAGCGTTTTTCATTAGGGAAACCTGCAAAGGACAAAAACTCCAAAAAGCATTAGTAGCTCATCTCGTAAATGAAATGACTTAGGAAATTCTTCAAAAAGTACCTCAAACCCTAATCTGGGTTTTACCAGAATTTACAGTGAAATATTCTCAACAAAAATCAGAGTAAGGGTTTCAAACCCTAGGTACTCAAATTTCTAGATCTGCCCATAATTAATCAAGACTGTCAAAATAAATTATCAGATCTGCTTGGACAAATTAGGGCCTGCCCAGAAACAAAACACAGGCTGCCCGAAATTAACTTTTTGCCTGCCCGGATCTTATCAGTTGCCCAAAACTTTGTCACAGTCTGCCCGTTGACTTCTGCCCTGCCCAGAATGTTCTCTGCTCCTGCTCGTTGACTTCTGCCCTGCCCGTGACTGTTTGGGTAGCCTTCTGCTGCTGCTAAGATGGTTGGGCAGCCCAACGTAGACTAGGTCGAGGCTTTAAAGCCAGCCCAAAGCCTCTCGGGGTCTGCTATTTAGCAGCCCGAGGTCTGTACAGACAGCTCGGGTCTGCTATTTAACACCTCATGGCTGTAGCAGATAGCCAGAGCTGCTGAGGTGGCTTCCAAGCTCTCTGTGGGAGCTCAGATCTGCTCCTGGGCTCTGTGGTGGGGCCCACAGAGCTACCCACAGAGCCAAGATGGTTGCCGATGAGGAGGATTGTTGAGAGGGTGATGAGATTGCTGAGAAGAAGGTAAGACTGCCAGAGATGCTGAGAATAATTTTGCTAATGAAAACCCTAGTTGAGGGTTTGCTGAGAAAAATGGATGCCCTAGCATAAAAACCAGGTTCACCTGTGAGAGCCAAAAAATAATGTGTATGATAATGAGAAGACTTGATCTTCTTTTATAATCTTCAAACACCTGTAAGTGGGCCAAAATTAGGAAAGATAAAATAATAATATTTTATTATTTTCCTAATTTCACTTTTACCTTCTTACCAAAAAGGTCTTTTATGTATTTTTTACTTTTACCAAAAGTCCTTATTTATTTTTGACTTTCACATGTGGTCCAAAAGTCCTTATTTATTTTTGACTTTTGACTTTAGCCTTTTCCCAAGTGCCCTGTGGTCATTACTTGGGGTCTTTTTTATTCCAAAAGCACATCATCATAAACCAAGAGAGTTACTAATGGTTTTATCTCACACTATGTGTGACACCTAGATCTAGTACTAGGGTAACTTAACCAAGGCTAGCTAATCCTTGGAGAAGTACACAAAGCCCATAGAACAAGGGTCAGAGTGCCACACATGCCTAGACCCAGTCTAGGGCTTACAATGCCTTCCTGGTAACAGACAGGGTACCTCCATTCTCCAAGAAAATGGCTACTCAAAACTAAGTTGAGTCTACCAGTACTAGACTGGTCTACATCGTGGTCCCAGACCAGATGTCTACCATTCGACAGAATGGTCACTCAACACTAGGTTGAGTCTACCAAGGCAGAGCTGGGTCTATATCATGGTCCCATACCAGATATCTACCATTCAACAGAATGGTCACTCAACACTGGGATGAGTCTTCACCGTGGTCCCGGACCAGGTGGCCCCATTCTCCTAAGAGAATGACTCTCGATGCTACTCAGAAAAATCAACATCACCAATTAGCTACCTTACCTCTATCGTCCCGAATAGAATATCTCCAATGGGTAGCTACACTTTGTGTGATAACAGGTAGAAAAGGGATATTCTTAGGTAGAGGGAATTGAGTTTGGTGTGATATTTTCTCCAGTTGCAAAATTAACTTCTATTAGATTTCTTCCTATTATTCCTGCTGCTTTTGATCTTGAAGAAGAGCAGATGGATGTGAAGACAACGTTCTTACATGGCGATCTGAAAGAAGGAATCTACATGAAACAACAAGAAGGGTTCACAGTAAAGGGAAAGAAAGAGCTGGTATGTAAACTAAATAAGTCCCTTTATGGTCTAAAGCAATCTCCAAGGATGTGGTACGACGGTTTGACACATACATACTTGAATTGGGGTTTGTGAGAAGCAAGGCTAATCATTGTGTATACTCCAAACAGATTGGTGATCACTTCATTAACATAGTATTGTATGTTGATGACATGTTGATTGGAAACAACAAAGATGTTATAAAGGAGGTGAAGTCTCAGTTGTCCTCCAAATTTGACATGAAGGATCTCGGTGCTAAAAACTTCATTCTGGGAATGAAGATAACAAGAGATCGTGCAAACAGGAAGATCCGGTTAAATCAAAGAAAATATGTTGAGACAGTACTATAGATATTTAACACGCAAGAAAGTAAGTTGATCAAGGTCCCTACTCCTGTAGGGTAAAGTTATCAGTAGATCTGTGTCCCAAGACACAGGAAGAGGAAGAAGATATGTCACGAGTTCCATATGCCAGTGTAGTTTGTATATTGATGGAGTGTTATCAGAACCGATCTGGTTTAGGAAAAATCGGTCGGTCCGACTGGTTTACAGGCTTTGTCGGTCCGATCTGGGGCCCAAACCACTTGAGCCAAAAATTGGGATTGAACCGCTAGTGAACCGACTGATTCTGTACGAAACCGGCCCAAAACCGCTAAACCAACCGATTTTGATCTGTTCCGTATGGAACTGGTCCAGTCCGTACAGTGTTGTACGACGGCATCCGAGGACCCACGAAACTCAAATTTAAAAAAAAACATAAAAATACCTAATCTAAAGCATCTAATATAACCCTAAGCATCTAATCAGAGAGGATTGTGGAGTCTCAAGCACTAGCATTTGAAAATGAAGACCCCTTTCTTGGTTGGATTTAGACCCACTTCCAAAGGTTTTACCTTCAGGGCTAAGGGAATCTTTTACCTTCAGGGCTAAGGGAATCTAGTGGGGCTCAAGATCCCACTCCAGACGAGGATGACGAGGATGAGGATGATGACGAGGATAAGGATGATTAGGCCCTAGTTTTCATGGTATCAATTTATAGGTATTCATTAGTAGTAGTACTATGCTTATATTTTGGATTGCAGGGGCCATTTAGAGCCCCTTTGTTGATGTACATTGTATTTTGGCTCAAAACTTCAATGATGTATTGCACTCGATGCTATTTTGATTATTTTCACCTGTACTTGCTATATATATGAGAAACTTTGCATATTTGTGTATTAATGGTTTGGATTCATATGTATGCACATGAATATATATGTTTTTTTACAAAATATGAATATTTTATGTATTTTTTGGTCGACCAGTTTTTTTTTGTTCCAGCTCGGTTTCTTATACAGTTCACATTTTGGGTTCTACCAGTTCGATCACCAGACCGGTTCTGATAACATTGGTCTCAAGTGCAAGCAAAACAAAAAGAGGTGCACATCTAATGCTAAGACCCACATTAAAGTGTCATGAATTGACAACTCAGCAAACAGTGACAAGTGGAAGCTCAACAGTGTTGATTTTTGTACCTAGGAAAGTGTTCCCTTAGGTGACTTTAGCCTTAGTCACTTAAAAGGGAAAAATAAAGTGACATTTGCATTAAATGACTTGAGATGAGCATTTAATATGACTTTAGAGAATAAAGTCACTTTTTGATAAATTTAAATGGGTGAGTGAATTTAATATTTATGAGATTTAAATGTGAGCATTTAATCTCATCCACCAATCTAGTATAATCTCAACCGTTGGATT
Organism: Pseudotsuga menziesii; assembly: GCA_001517045.1. Lineage (NCBI taxonomy): Eukaryota > Viridiplantae > Streptophyta > Pinopsida > Pinales > Pinaceae > Pseudotsuga > Pseudotsuga menziesii. The sequence continues at coordinate 269,811 of LPNX010210376.1, forward strand.
AGATGAACCCTAAGGTTCTCACCAAAAAGGCAAGGAAAGGCCATTTCACTCACTTTTGCAGATTGAAATGAGGAGAAGAGAGCTGAGAGAGGAAGTTTCTATTTTCTGATAAAGAAGAAGATTTTTGCTACGCGCAAATCGAGGGCACAATTTTCGAGGCAATGGACAGGGCATGATTTTCAAGGAGCTGCATTTATTGCATGCAATCCGTACATGGGCACATTTCCCGAGAAAGGTACAGGCAGAAATCGGGCACAAAAATCGAGGCAAAGGTTGGCACGGATTTCGAGGCATTTATTGCAGGCCGTACAGCAAGCTGTCGTACAGTCCATACAGCAACACGTTTTTCGAGGCTGCTACAGAAAAAATCAGAGCTGTATTTTTTCCTATTTGCACGAAAAATGAGACATTCTCCGGTTGAGATAAGTTGGTTTGGAATTTTTCTGAGTTATTGCTATAAAACTTTTCCTGAAAATAAAATCTCTCTCTCCTAACAGGTTTTCCCCTTGTGGGTTTTTCCTGGGCATGTTGCCAAAAATTTACCGTGTCTGAAAATTTCATGGTGTGCATTTCTTTCATTTTTTGTCATTAAAAGTTGAGTTACAGCAGTGTTTATCTCAGTCTGAAAATTTATGTTATTTCTAGCCTTATGCTTTTCTGGGTTGGGCATTAAACTGAGATATTTTTGACATTTAAACCGGTGGCTAAAACTGAGAAAAACTTACAAACAATCATAACAAATCATTATCTCCTTTCTATCTCTTCATATTCCCAACACTTGTACACCAATATCCTTTTAAATATGAATAGACAATATGTGAAATGCTTCATATTCCCTCAATTTGTGTTAATTATTCCCTCAATTTGTGTTAATTATACCTTGATATTTTATTCTAAAGGGATACAATTCAGTGGTAATTGGATAATTCAGTGGTAGTGTATCTCTCTTGTCACGGCAACTTCTCTCTCACTCATGCGCCCCAGTGAGTGAGTGTGTGTGTGATAAATAGAGAGGCTCACTCTCTATTTATATTCTTTCGGTCACTTGAAGCCCACTCCAACATGCCGGCCTCACTTAACAATTACTTACTAGAGCCGACATCTCTAGGAGTGTCTAATAACCCTAGTGCCCCATAACTTGTGGGGACTTTGCCCCTCTAACCAACAAGGAGGGTTATCCTTAACACAATGGTGGGGACTATTGCCCTGACTTACAATAACTCACCTAGGGTCGACTTCTCTAGGATAATCTAATAACCCTAGGGCCCCACAACTGCGGGGACTTTAGGAGGGTTACCCACAATGACTTGACATGACTTGTTTACATTATGGAATCTCTCAATAGGCACATCGGGGCATGACATGACTTCAATTTATTACAGACACTTCCCGGAACAAACATCGGGGTACAATACATAATATATACAGGTGAATACATTCCTAAGTTACAAATACATCAACACTCCCTCTTATAACTAGGAAGGTATTCTCTCGACACAATTTATCAGCACAAGTCTTCTTCTCTGTATCATCTGGATCATCATTGAGTTCTCGTCATCTTCATCTGGATCTGGATCATCACTGGATCTGGATCATCATCACTGGATCTAGACCATCACTCGATCTGGATCATCATTACTCGATCTGGATCATCACTAGATCTAGATCATCACTCGATCTGGATCATTACTGTTGGATCATCATCACAGGTGCTATCTCTTGATTCTTCTCGTCACAGGAAGTTCTACAGAGCCAGCCCTTTTTCATGCTGGTTGTAGGCCTAGCCTCCATGTAGGTCTTCTTCAGCGCTTATATCTAACCCTAAGTTAGAATAACCTGCCCAACACTTACATCTGACCATGAGAGGAACACATCCAACACCATGTCAGAAAGGCACGCCCAGCACTCACATTTGACCATGCGAGAACACATTCCACAATCCTGTCAGAAAGGCCCAGCACACACATCCAATCATGCGGGAACACATCCCACAACCCTATCAGAAAGGCTCAGCACTTATATCTAGCCATGCGGGAACACATCCTGCAACCATGCTAGAAGGGCTTTGCACTTACATCTAGCCATGCGGGAACACATCCTACAATCATGCTAGAAGGGCTCTCAACCCTAGGTTGAGGATTCCTGGTAACTGACCAGGTGCCTCCATTCTCCCAGAGAATGGCATCAGCCCTTATATCTGATCAAAGTGGGAACACATCCCTCAATCACATCAGAATAGCCCTGCACTTATATCTGATCATGTGGAAACACATCCCTCAATCACATCAAAATGGCCCTCAGCCCCAGACTGAGTATTCCTAGTAACTGACCGAGTCCCTCCATTCAGAGAATGGCATTCAACGCTTATATCTGATCATGTAGGAACCAATCCTACAGTCACATCAAAATGGCTCAGCACTCACATCTGACATGGAAGGAACCAATCCTCCCACCATGACAGAATGGCTCAGCCCTTACATCTAACCATGGAAGGAACCAATCCTCTCACCATGTCAGAATGGCTCACGGACTCATCACTTCCCTTTGAAGGGAACCTTGATCTGGAGAACACCAAGCTTCTCCCTGAAGTACTCAAACTTCACTCAAGCTAATGGCTTTGTCAACACATCAGCTATCTGTTCGTCCATTGCAACATACTGGAGCTTCACTACTCCCCTCTGCACCATATCCCTGATATAGTGATACTTGATCTCGATATGCTTTGACTTATCATGGAACACCGGGTTCTCCGACAACTTCACACAACTCTAGTTGTCACAATATATACAAGTAGCATCCAACTGGAGATCAAATAAATCAGACAGTAGCTTCCTCAGCCATACTGCCTCAAAACTAGCTAAACAAGCAGCGACATACTCTGCTTCAGTTGTACTCAGTGCCACACAAGACTATTTCCTACTAAACCAAGAGATCACACCTGATCCCATACTGAAGCAACACCCTGAAGTGCTCTTCCTATCGATGGCACTGCCTGCCCAATCTGAATCAACATAACCTTCCAGGTTAATCTTTTGATTCGCTCCATACTTGAGCCCATAATCAACTGTACCCTTTAGGTACCTCAAAATATGCTTTACAGCAATCAAGTGAACATGTCTCGGATCTGTCAGGAACTGGCTCAAGGTGTTCACAGCAAAGCAAATATTTGGTCTCGTATTCATCAGGTACATCAAGGACCCAATCATCTGACGATACATCGTAGCATCAACCGCTTCTGATGAAGCATCACTCAATAGCTTCAGGTTCGATGCCATAGGTGTGGTCATGGCCTTGCAGTCCATCATCTCGAACCTCTTTGGATCTCCACTGCATACTTCCCTTGTCCGAGGGAGATTCCATCTACATTCTGCCACACCTCCATGCCTAGAAAATAGTGCATCGACACATAACAGAAGCATCACTGATCTTCTGCCTTCAACCTTGAAGCAAAGGTTGGAATCCGCTTTACTCTCAATAAAGCCTAGAGTCATCAGTAATCTATCCATCCTAACGTACCATGTCAAACCTCAGGATCTTCTGCAATCACTCCCTCTGAAGCATCACACTCCCTGTCTTCCGTACTCTATGCACTGAAACATTCTGTACTGGAGTGACAAGTAGCTTCCTCTGCTACTAATATTCTATGTATCCATCTAGGGTCACTAGATACCAAGATCCTCTATCTTTGAAAGCGTTCTTCTCGCACCCATCTGTGAGCTTGTCATCCTTTATCAACCTTGTAGCAAAGGTTCAGACCTTCATGAAGCTCCTCATGTATGTGTTATCCCATGGGTGTCTTCTGAGCTTGTACAAGGCCTTCTTTCATTTGCACACATGATTATGCCTGTCATGTGTCTCAACTCCCACTGACTGCAAATGTCTCTTTGTAGTCTATGCCTTCTTTTCGTGAGAAGCCTCATGCTACGAATCTTGCCTTGTATCCCACGATGTTTCCATCTACTGCATGATGGAACTACGAACTTTCCTTCATGTATCAATACTGCATCCTAGACATCATTGTTCTTGAACTGGTCTTCCCTTTCTTCTTGGTTACTTCTTCATGGCTGGAAGGTTCTGTATCAATGATGTCGCTGTATTCGTCATATTATTCTTCATCTTGAACTGTCCTCACTTGTTCTTTGGAACAAGTCTCATCCTTCTTTGCTTGTAGGTGATTATGTATGCGATCTTTCCTACAAGGCAAATGCATTTGTATGGTTAGAAACATTTCATAAGGAATATTCATACTGGCAAATTCTTATGCATAAATATATGATCATGCAACTACTTTAGCCAATACAACATTCATCCATATCTCACGGAAACTTTCTAAATGCCTTCCATCTCTACCAGGACAACATTGAGATTGTGCACTAATCCAATATATCAGCAAAGAGGTTTCATTCAAGATAAGCAGCAATGGAGAGTTGTATAACACCATGAGCTACTTACCCATCACATGCATATTAGTAGTATACTGTCATTAATGCAAACATTCTATCATGCATAATACATCAATTGAATATAACCAAATGCATAACAAAAACAATATCATGAAATGACAATTGAATACTTATCTTTATTTGTTTCGTGGGTAGACTCATTCTTGAGCCTTCGTCTTCATCATCTTCTTCAGTCATAATAGCATCGTTTCTTATCCAAATGCTAAGATGGATAAGAGGTTCTTCAAGAGTTGAGTTCTTCATATTCCTCATCGCTTGGGAGATCTTCTTTGGATGGTAAGAGCTTGATCTTCAGTTGCTCCTATCTTCTCTTCTCTTATTATGAGTCGAGCTTCTTCTTCTTCCCAGAGTCTGTTGAAAGTAATCACTTCCTTCTGGCACACATTCCTCACATGAATAAATCCCATGATCCTAGGAGGCCATTCAAGGTGGCTATCACCACTTCTACATTCTTCACTTCTTCTTTTACTGCTTCAATTTGTTCTTTGATTTGAGAGACCCTTGTAAAGTATGACTGTATGGTCTCTGCATTTTGGATCTTCACATTCTTCAACTATTTTCTCAAAGTCATCTTCTGATTTATGTTCTTCCCTTCAAATAGCTTGGTTAAGGAATCAACCATCTCTTTCGGTGTCTTTAGGGAAGACACTTGTGGTATAAGGTGATCCGTGATTGAATCAGCAATTATCTTTTTGGCCTTGACCAAGTTCTTCTTGTGTAAGGCTTTTAGCCTCATCTCCCTCTGGAACTGGAACCTCTCCACTCATGTGGGTGTCCAATTCATTTTCTTCAGAGAGATCATATACTTCCATGCTTGGAAGTTGTCAACTTCACCAAGCTTATCATCAAGCTGATGTGATAGATCATTTTGAAATGAGAACCTCAAATGAAAATAGCAAAAGATTAGATCTTACCGATTTGAGATGTCTGTCCTGGTTCCGGAGATGGCTGATCTAGGCTTCGTCAGAGAAACCCTAATTTTAAAAACTTTGAATCTTTCAGATCTGATTGGCTAGAAAGATAGACCTCTTCAAGGTGAGTTGTCCAATGTACTCCTTTTCTGAAAACAGTGGAGGAAAACTCCCGGAACAGAAAGCCCTAGTTTTCCAATTTCTTCTACAAAAATGCCTAATACTGTTTCTACGGTATCTCCGAAATTACTGCTCCTCTGTGTCTGAAACTTTGCACTGAAGTAGCCTCGCCTGTCCCTTTTCCAACACCACAAGTTTCATCAGAATTGGTTTCACCAATTGGGACTTATGATTGTTTTCCCAAGATGACCTGTTACAGGACTGTTCAGAACAGCAAAGTTGTACGAACTACCACGTGTCACTGTTTCATCTTCTGGGTCTGAAACTCGGACCACAGAACGTACAGTCCGTGCCCTTTCTGGAACATCTTCAAAAATTTCATTTGGAACTTTGTAGGCCAAGATATAGCAATTCTCCCCAGGTGTCCTGTTTAGGGATGAATCCTGGAAGAGGCTGGAACCCTAACTTGGAGGGATCATATCTCCTACAATATAGCGAATCTGAGGCTAAATTTTGGACACAGTGTAAATCAAGATTTTATCTTCAGCCTATGAAAGTTTCAGCTCCTGAGCCTTCTCCAATCCCGAGATATAGCGAATGTACCAAAACTTATCAGTTTTAGTATTTAGGGTTTTTCCAGCTCGAGGTCAAACTAGGGTTTGACTTTCCCGGAGTTTCATCCAACCCAAAATCTCGACCCAGGTCTCTAAACTTCGATTTTGATGAGGAGAGCAATCCTATGCCGGGCTCACTCAAAAATTCGTCTTCTGTAAGAAGCCCTAATTTCCCGCACCAAAAACTAAAAATGCTCGGAATCGAATTTCGCTTCGACAGAAAGATGCGCCCTTCAATGGAGAGTCAGCCTAGCATACTTTTGCTGATGGATTGTGGAGAGAGACCCAAAAAGTAAGAAGCCCTAGCTTCTGCAGGTGCACAATGTCTTCTTCTCAGGTTAGCTCTGATACCATGTTAGATTTTTATCATTCAAGCTAGCATTATGATCTTAGGATCTTTAACTGAGAGAATAACATGGATAACAATAAACACAAGAGACAAGAGACACAAAGAATTTTTCTCGGGGAAACCATAAAGGAGAAAACCCCACAACTTCCTCAGAGATAGAATCAACACCAAAAGTAAAACCCGAAAACATAAAGATGATCTCTCGACAGCAGTAGTATCTCTCTTGTCCCGACAACTTCTCTCTCACTCATGCGCCCCAGTGAGTGAGTGTGTGTGTGTGATAAATAGAGAGGCTCACTCTCTATTTATATTCTTTCGTTCACTTGAAGCCCACTCCAACATGCCAGCCTCACTTAACAATTACTTACTAGAGCTGACATATCTAGGAGTGTCTAATAACCCTAGTGCCCCACAACTTGTGGGGACTTTGCCCCTCTGACCAACAAGGAGGGTTATCCTTAACACAATGGTGGGGACTATTGCCCTGACTTACAATAACTCACCTAGAGTCGACTTCTCTAGAATAGTCTAATAACCCTAGGGCCCCACAACTACGGGGACTTTAACCCTTGATCAATAGGAGGGTTACCCACAATGACTTGACATGACTTGTTTACATTATTGAATCTTCCGATAGGCACATCGAGGCATGACATGACTTCAATACATTACATACACTTCCCGGAATAAAGATAGGGGTACAATAAATAATATGTACAAGTGAATACATTCCGAAGTGACAAATACATCAGCAGTTCATACCATTGTTGTACATACCAATTTATTCAATGAAAAATCAGAGTTGATTTCTGCCCATTTTCAAGTGCCAGTTGTGTATGTTGTGATAAGAAATACCTTCTGTCACTGTCTGATAAGCTTTAATAATTGTCTTACAATAATCAGTTGAATTTGGAGTTGTTGCTATCAATGCACTAACTCCACTAGGTGCATAAGTTTGGATTAAAGAGCCTGAATAAAGAGATGATCAATAAGGTTATACTACAATTTGTACAAATTCAGTAAGGCATGATTTTATGTAGTTGTTGCTTGCCTTGTTTTAACTTTTAACAATGAAAACTATAATTTCCTAAGGGAAGATTTTATGTAAGTGTTGGTTGCCTTGTTTTAACAATGAAAATTATAATTTCTATGCATTCTTTGCAATCATGTTATTCTGTTTTTTCTATGCATTCTCTACAATCATGTTATTCTGTCTTTATCCTGCACCTTATATTTCCTTGTACCATGGGTATGACATATAATTAAGAGAAGATATTAGCAACCACATTTTCTTTGCTTGTCTACTAAGTCATTTTAGGGTTATATTAGCCAAATATTAATGACATCTGGCTTAGTTATTATTGGACACATCTCCTTTCTAGGTGAGTATACTTGTTGTGTTCTATAGTCAATTATTACTCCATATTTGTAAGAAAACATTTCCAATTTTTTATGCACACATTATTGCCAACAATTCTTGTTGAATTTAAGTTTCATTGTTCTATCTCCTTCATTTTCCTACTTTCATTGGCTATCACATTTCCAATTGGACAAATACAGAACTCGCAACTTTTCCACTTACATCAGTCTAACGGATCTTGGAGTGTTAGGGTTGGTGATTCAATTTATCTTTTCAGTAAGAGGTTGAAGAAGTAATTTCTTTTGAAGTCCTTAAGATCATTTTGATTTATTTAGGAACTCTAATGGTGGTGTTGTTATTTGAGAGAAGTTTGTTTCAAATCTTCTCAAATCCAGCAACTAGCAGGAGACTTTGTATTTCTTGGATGATTGTTGTGATCCTCTAATGTTTATTAGCTTTGATTTTTTGGGGACCAACTAGCATACCTTTTTTCAGAAACAATATGTCCTGGCCATTCAACTTCCTTTGAGAAGAAATCCCATGCTCATCTACTATTTTTTGCTTTTTGTGTTTCTTTTCTTGTCAGGGGGTAAGGGGACAGGGAATGCTTGGAGAGGAGGAGAATGGAAGGAGACAGAGAGAAGTTCTATGAATGTAAACAAGTACTATGCTCTGTTCAAACAAGGATCTTCTAATGCTATGGCATATAGGTTCAAGCAATGTTGAAAAAGTCGGCCTCGGCAAAAAGTCGACAAGGGTCTTGATTACAACTTCTCGGCAACATCGGCGAAAAAATCGAGAAAAATCGGGAAAAGTCGACAAACATTAAAAAATAGAAAATACATGCATTTTTTTTAGAATTTTAAACATATAAAGCAATAATAACATCAGAAAAACATGTTGGAACATAAATATGAAGAAAGCACTGATATATATCATCATCATGTAGTTATGCCAAATATAAAACGATACATCAAAGTTGATACTGAAAGTCTGAAACATCATAGTTGTCCAATCAAGGACTCAAAAGTGTATAAAGTTAAACAATACAAAATGACATCACATATATAAATGTATCTGAGGAAAACTAGCATCTAGCTATCTAATATCAATGCCCTCTTCCCCTTTTACGGGAAAATATCATGGGTCTTTTGTCAGGCCTCCCCCTAGCACTAGAAGTAGCAGTAGAAGGCCCTAAGCCTGCATCTAATACTCGACGCTGAGTGATGGATGGAGGACTAGATATATCAAGCAGTGCAGAAGGTGGTGGCAATGCTAGCACATCACCCTCCATGGTGCCTCCAACCACCTCCTCCTCCTCCTCCTCTTCCTCCTCCACCACTTGCCCCTCCTCTTGCCCCTCCTCTAGCCATGCAGGTGCCTCCTCCATGATAGGAGTCTCAATCTCCACCCTCCACTTCGACAATATATCAATATTTTCCAAGGAGATGGCATTTGCATCTGGTTCTTTTTGTATCTGTAACATCCACAAGCGGAGGTTGTAATGAACATACACCAAGTCATTAAGACGTGTGAACTCCAACCTGTAAGAGGGTAATAAAAAAAATTTAGAGTCTAGAGGATCGTAGATTCATAAATTGCATTAAACATTTAAATGCAATTGCTTTGTTCAAATTCTAAGTTCTAAGTTTCTAACCTTCTCCGTCTCTTTGCATGTATTTTTTCAAATACACTCCAATTCCGCTCACATCCTGAAGCTGTACAAATTTGGCTAAGGATTCTGATGGCAAATTTCCGTAAATTCGGTGTCCTCACACCATAGGTTTGCCACCAAGTGGCTACATGTCACCAAACAAGAAATAAATATAAATAAATCATAATTCATCTTTCAAATAAAGGTGAAAACTTAAAACGGTCTAATAAGTTAATAATTTACCTGGCATGAATTCAGTCCTGTCACGAATAGCATCAGCAATGCCAAATACTCCAGTACCATCCCGATACACCTCTATCTCGCGATTGACTGCATTGCGAGTGTCATAATCAGGTATCATCCTCTGAATACAAGTGAGAAGCCCCTCCAAAACCTCACCATCGAAATCAAAATTGCATTTGTAGGCAAATGCGGGGTTGAGGAAGAGTCCTGCTGCATGAATGGGTCGATGAAGCATCCCAGTCCATCGAGTATCAATCAACTCCCATAACAACATGTGCCTGTCATGCCCTTGGGTACCCTTTCCCACATAGAAATTCCGAATGGTCTCTTTGGCCCTATCCATGGCCTCATATAAATAGCCCATTGCAGGCTTATCACCATCAACAAGTCGCAGAACCCTCACTAAAGGTTCACTAACCGAGCACACTTCCTCCATTCCTTCCCAGAAGGCATCAGTGTACACCAGCTTGGCAATGGTTTTCCCATCCTCTCTCCTGCTGTAAGCACAATCACGCCACTCATCACAAACAAACATTTGCTTCAACTCAAACTGACATTGAAGCAAAGACAGAAGAATAATAAATGTGGTGGCAAAACGCGTGATTGCAGGACGCTTCAACTCCTTGTTTTTAGTGTGCCTCCTCATGAGACTAAGAACAAAACCATGGTTGTAAATGAACTTAGGGATGGCCTTAGCTTGATCAATCACCACCTTGATAAAGGGAATTTTCCCCATATCCTCAAACATCAAATCAATGCAATGAGCAGCGCATGGAGTCCAAAACAAAGAGGGATACCTATCCATAAGCATCCTGCCAACAGCCACATAATTAGCTGCATTATCTGAAATAACTTGCACAACATTGTGCGCCCCAATATCCTGGATGAACCCATCCATCAACTCGCATAAAAGTGCCGCATCTTTTACATGTGCCGATGCATCAACTGATTTTACAAACATGGTACCTCTACGACAATGTACCAAGAAGTTGATAAGGCTTCTACCCTTACCATCTGTCCACCCATCTAACATGACTGTGCATCCAGTGCTCTCCCATGACTGCCTGAACTCTGCCAACCTAGCACCGATGTCCATCTTTTCTGCTTGAAGGATTGGGCCCCACAACTCCTCAAAGGTGGCACTTTTATAACCTGGGCCAACTACTGCAATGGCATCACACATCAGCTGCCAAAATGGATTGTTTTTAACAATGCTCAGAGGTATGTGACTCCAATAAAGACACCTTCCCATTACCCTGTCCGCTTCTACCTTTTCCGATTTCTTTATAACTGACTTGATAGAAGGTTGTGAGCCTGGTCCAACATAATGGGATGTGGGCCCCGCCCTCCCAAGAGGTGAAGCTGTGGAGCCCCTCCCACTACCCTCACCGATAGTGGTAGATAAAGATGCACTTAAACTTCTTGCTTGGCCAAAAGCTGCAAGCTCGGCTCTGTTTGCAGTGATCTCATCCTTCTTTCTCATTTTTTCATGGATGGCATCATGGGCAGATCTCATGATTTCTGGGGTCACACCGTTCAAGTGATATCAAACAAGTTTATTATAATCCAGCTTCAAAGATAGGAATATCATGAATCCTGTAGTGTGCAAAGAAATACCTCTCTATTGATTTCTCCTGCCATTTTCACGGCCTCCCTGGAATACAGACTTTACAAGTATACTCTGCAATAACATAAAAGTTGGCAAAAATACTTTATTAGAAACAATCTAAGTTCAGGAATATACTAAGGAACTCACAAAATAGTGGTATCAATAATGGCTCAAATGGTTTAATAAGTTTGAAAAATTATCACAGCAAATGTGAGCAATTATGGTATCAAGAAAAACTCAAATGGTTCCATAAATTTGAAAATTTATCCCAGCAAATGTGAAAAATTGAAAGAACTTTTACTTGATTTTGGGTCATCGCATAGAGCCAAACCACTGCAATACTTTCAGTTCAGTTATGCATTCACAGTCAGAACAATACTGAGAGGAATTAAAATACAATCACTATTTTGCCTGGCTTACACTGGACTTATGTAGAACTGCAAAACTAAATATTAAAATAAGGTTTCCAATCAAAAGCACTAGATAAAGGTTTTTGTCTTTACTGAATGCCAGAATAGGGTTTCAGAGGCAAAGATGTAAACTTTCTGTTTTTTCCACCTTGCATTCAGAATGGCAATCAGTTAAATAATCATGTATTTACTATTTAGAAAAGACACAACCAGCTAGGATTAAGGTTAGGCTGATCCAAATGGCATAGGATTTGCCCTAATCGTGATTAGCATTTTGAGTAGGCTAAAATGAATGCATGGGCTATTGTTTTAAGATTTCTCATTCAAATTAAAATTGAAAATTTTTAGTCCTAAAGCATATTCAAACATTAACAGATCCAAGGTAAACATAACCACTAAACATCAGAAAGATAAGATTATTCAGAACAACATTTTATCAAAAAAATGGACCGAGATCTTTTCGCAAGTATTATTCAGAAAAATAAGAATACAGTAAGTGTTTCCCAGTAACAAATGTGGCCGCATAACCATATCCAAGAGACTGAAGAGGATGAAGAGCATTGAAGAGCTCACCGCCTATCATTGCTAGGGTTTCACCCTAGCTGCAGACGTTTACTCTCTGATTAATGTCGCCTTCTCAGATTGGCAACTATAGATGCTAATGCGCTTCGCAATAGAAACCCATCAAGGGTACCAAAGGGTCACGAAGCAGTGAATCTACCAGAAACAACAGGCAAGCATGCCACATCCACAATGCCTAAGGGTCACAAAGTGGCACATCCCGTGGAAACTGCAGCCAAGCAAGCCTGCATGATTTATTCTGCATGCAGATTTGTGAAAAAAAAAAGGATTCCAACCCAGTCAAGAACATCCCCAAGCTCTGATAGGTAAGTTCAATGGTTTATGACCCAAGCCCATCTATCTATAGCAATGGATTGCAGAAGCTTGGAAACCTAAGCTACAAGGACAACTCTCATTCTTTTCTTGCAGGCGGGGTTACCATGTTTTTCTGCTTCAATCTACAAATGACAGACATTATCTTTCAATCTGGGCCTTATTTCATAGGTGCAAGAGGAATGTATTTGAACCACTGGTCCTTAGATTTCAAACCAATAGAACAAATCCACTTTGAAATCCATAGGTGATAGCTTGGAGAATGTTGAGTTTTGTAACTCGGGATGTCCTCCATGTGGTTCTGCCTAGCATGGAGGTACATCATCAATATAGGCAGTAGCTTGGAATGTGAGATGCACTCCTGCAGGTAGAATGGATTTAGTAATTGAAGACATGCATAGGATACTCTTTCATATTCCTGGAGCGAAGCTTCCTTTCTTTAATGGCTAGTATACCTTCTAGTTCTAAAATAATTTGACCTTCCTCATCCAAGATGGGCAGCTCCAATTGTGCAATTTGATGTTGTCCCAACACTTTTGAGACTTGACACATGAAACACGTTATGAATGCGGCAGTTACCTGGTAATGTTAAGTTGTTAACCCATACGCTATGCACTGATTTTTTTGTTAATCTGATATGGCCCATAAAATTTTGGGACCAACTTGTTCTTGCCTTGTTGTTTGAGCAACAATTGTTTGTAGGGATGAAGTCGTACGAACACCCAATCACCCACTTCAAACTCTCTTGCTGATCTCCTTAGATCTGCTTGTTGATTCATTCGATTCCGAGCATTTGTTAAATTTTCCCTTAGCATTTGGATGGTCTTTTGGTCTTCCTCTAGTTGATTTCTTACCGTTGGTACCATAGAGTTAAATAGCACATATTCCTTCCATTTAGGTGGTTCATAACCATAGAAGGCTTGGAATGGAGTCATTTTAGCTGAAGTATGGTAAGTAGTGTTATACCACCATTCAGTCCAATGCAACCATTGGGACCACTTGTTTTGTTTGTCTGGCACAAAACAATGAAGGTATGTTTCCAGACATTTGTTCACTATTTCCGTCTGTCCATCAGTTTGGGGGTGATATGCCAAACTCATTAAGGGATATCTCTGCTTGTTTACAGAAGTCCTTACAAAAATTTCCTTTAAACTTTGAATCCCTATCGTTGATAATGACTTTTGGAAACCTATGTAACTTATAAGCATTTTTGCAAAATGTTTCAACTATTTGTTTTGTTGAATCAGTCTTCTTTAGCCCCATGAAGTGAGCATACTTGTTAGTCTGTCAACTACTACAAAAATTTCCTTCCCATCTGACATGGGTAACCCCTCAATGAAGTCCATTGAGATTTCTTCCCGCTTTTGATTTGGTATGTGTAGAGGGTAACGTAAGCATGGTGATAAAGCATTTTCATTTTTATTTCTTTGGCAAATATCGCATTCAGAAACATACTTTTGGATGTCTTTTCTCATTCCCTTCCAGTAAAATGATTGTTGTGCATTGTAGTAAGTTTTAAAAATACCCACATGTCCCGCAGCAGGTGAGTCAAGGGATTCCTTTAAGATTTTTGTTTTCAATTTCGATGTCGGTGTGAGATAAATTTTTCCTTTGCACCATAGAATATCATTTCTCAATTCAAACTTGGGATGGTGTCCTTGGTTATTAATGGTAGAACAAGTTTCTGGATCTTTAGCATATTCCATATGTATCTCTTCCAACCACCCAAGAATTACAACAGATACTGTGTATGTTGTTATCTCTTCATCTTTCCTAGATAATGCATCGACTGCTATATTATCTTTCCCCTTTTTGTTTAGCATATCCATATCAAAAGCATAAATCTTTTCTATCCACTTTTGTTGTTTTGTGGATAATGTTTTCTGTCGAAGTAGATATTGGAGACTATTGCAACTAGTACGTATCAAGAATTTACTCCCCAATAGGTGCTGTCGCCATTTTGCTAATGTGTGTGTGATAGCAAGCATCTCTTTATCATAGGTGGAATTCAGTCCTTCTCTCTTGTTGAGCTTCCTACTTTCAAAGGAAATCGGATGGGTCATCCCGAAGCATCACATTCTACCACAAAGGGCTTCGAAAAAACCGGATTTGCTAAAACCGGCGTGGACATCATTATCTTCTTCAATGATTCGAAGCATTCCTCTGGGTTGATATTCCATTGGAATAATATTTTCTTTAGTAGATCTGACAGTGATGATGTCAAATGGCCATAGTTTTTTATGAACCTTCGATAGTAACCTGTTAAGCCCAAAAAAAACCTAAACTTTGATATATTATCGGGTTTTGGCCATTCTATGATTGGCTTGATTTTATTTGGGTCTACTTTTACTCCTTCCTTGGATATGATATGACCGAGGTACTCTACTTCTTCCTTCCCAAAGGTGCATTTTGACATTTTTGCATAAAATTGGTTTTCTTCTTAGCGGGAAAGTACCATTTCTAAGTGGTTAAGATGCTCCTTCCATGTTTTACTGTAGATGAGAATGTCGTCAAAAAAACAATACAAACTTTCTTAAGGTCAAAGAAGCTCATTCATGGTTGCTTGGATGATAGCAGACGCATTGGTTAACCCGAATGGCATCACCTTGAATTCATAATGACCTTCGTGAGTTCGAAAAGTCGTCTTCGCGACATCTTCTAACTGTACTCGTATTTGTCATTTGATAATATCCTGATCTTAGATCTAACTTGGAAAAGTATTTGGCCCCATGAGGCTCATCTAGAATTTCATCAACAAATGGAATCAAAAATTTATCTTTTATTGTTACCTAGTTGAGGCCTCTATAACTTATACATAGTCTGAAGGATCCGTCCTTTTTTCGAACCAATATCACTGTAACCGCATATGGACTTCTGCTTCTTGCGATAACTCCACATCTTAATAAGTCTTGTGTCAACCTTTTTATTTTTGTCAACGGTGAGGATATAGATAGGGCTTGATGTTCACGGGTGTTGAACCTAGTTTGGTCTTGATTATGTGTTCTATTCCTCTTTCTAGTGGTAACTTCATGGGAAGATCTTCAAATACCTTCTCATATCTCTGGATTAATCCTTGGATCTCTGGTGGTTGATTATGCGCCAACTCTGCTGCTAATACCTCTATTTGATGACATTGTGCCACAAATGTTGGTGCCCCTTTCCAAATTAATTTCTCCATTTGTCGTGACAATGTAATCTGGGTAGGGGGTGGTTGAAGTCCATATAGTTTGTATTTTCTTCCTTCACACTTGAATTTGATGAAGTGCTTTTGATGATTTGCGGAATATGTACCTATGAATTCCCAAGACAATGTCTACTCCTCCTAAGGGTATTGTGTAAAATCCATATTCCATGTTATAATCGTCTATTTGCAACTTGACCTTATGACACTTTCTTATACTATCGATCTTCTTCCCATCTGCTACCATCACTCTTATATCTATTGCTGGGTATATGAATAGGTTTAACCTCTTTGCAACATTTACGTCTATAAAATTATGGGTGCTTCCAGTGTCAATAAGTACGGTGACATTTTCTTTTTTGACATGCCCTATTAATTTCAATGTTTGCGGCTGTGTGATGCCTGTTATTGCAGCTAGAGATATCTTGGGCATTATTTCTTCAGATTCTACATTAACATCAAGATTTTCCTCCTTGCTAGCTTCGTCGTCAGAATCCCTGATGGACGAGTCTGACTCCTTTTCTACTTCACAGTTATACAGGTTTTTATTGTTGCATTTATGCCCCTTCACCCATTTGTCTCCACAATATCTACAATTGTTTACCCATTTCTTTTTTGGGTCTTAATGTTACTTTTCGATCTCCCTCAGATGGGGTGGTGCATACTTGTTAGATTTATCCAAGGAGAATCTATTGGATTCTTCATTGGAATATTTGTTTGATTTCTCCATTCCTATGTATGATGGTTTGTTGTACTTGTTTTTGTTTTCGATTAGCTTGGTTGCATATCTGGCATCCTCAATGGTTTTAGGTTTCCATAGCTTAATTTCACTACGGATGTAATCTTTTAACCCGCAAATATACATCTTTAATAATTGTTCATATGTGAATCCATCTTGTCTTGTTGTAATCTAGTCTTGTATGCACAAGATACGTCAGAGAACCAATAAGTTGTCTATATAAAGTAAAGTCCACACTCTGTGAACTGGTGGTTGAGTCCCGCAACTTTGTCAAGTTGGTAGTCATTGGTTGAGTCCACTGCATACTTTCCTTATGTCAAGAAGATCTCGCCTAGCTTCTGCCAGACCTCTAAGCCAAGGAAGTAATGCATCAATCCGAGATCTTTCATCTCGAATTCAGAGGTAAGCTCCCTCTTACACCGATCTATCAACTATTCATCACCTGTAAGAAACAAGTCATCTACATATAGAACAAGTATCAAGACATGATTATGAAGAACCTTAAAGTACAAGTTAGAATCAGTTGTACTTTTGGAAAACCCCACGCTGTGGATAAATCCATCCATTCTGGCATACCAGACTCTAGGAGCCTGTTTCAATCCATATAACGCTTTCTTCACTTTACATACATGGGTATTCTTCCCATGAGTCACAAAGCCTTCAAGTTGTTCAATGTAGACTTCCTCCTCAATCTTGCCATTGTGCAAGGCAATCTTTACATCCATCTGATGTAACTTCCATCCGAATACTGCAGCAAGTGAAATGATGGTTCTAATGGTAGTATACCTGGCAATAGAAGCAAATGTCTCATCATAGTCAATGCCTTCTTTCTAAGTGAAGCCACGAGCTACGAATTTGGCTTTATACTTCTCCACACTGCCATCTGCAGCATGCTTGATTTTATAAAGCCATCTAGAAGTCACTACTGACTTTCCTGTTGGTCTCTGAACAACTTCCCACACATCATTCTTCATGATTGAACTGTACTCTTGAATCATGGCATCAACCCATACCTGTTTACCTGCTACTTCTTCATATGATGAAGGTTCTGAACTGATAAGTTGGCTCATAAGACCGGAGGACTTCCGTGGTCTTATGCTTTCTCTGATAGTCTCGGGAGGAGCTTTATGCTTCTCGCCTTCTTGTACCGTCTCTCGGTACCAAGCAAGTCTCCTTTTGGAAGAAGGAACTTCAAGTAGTTTTTCTGGTGGACGTTCAATGTCCTCAGGTACATATGGAATTTGATCCTCAAATTCCTCTTCCTCCCTCTGAATTTCTGAATCTAGAAACTCAAGTGGAGAAACTGCATCTTCCGTTGAAAGCTCTAGTGTTTTACGAAACACAACTTCCTCATGGAAGATCACATCTCTGCTGACCTCAATGTACGTTTGTCTTGGTATATATACTCAATATGCCTTCGAGCAATCACTGTACCCAACAAATATACCTTTCTTACTGGAGGGCTCTAGCTTGGCCCTCTTTTTTTTGGCACATGGACGTACACATGAGTGCCAAAAATCCTCATGTGGTCAACTGCATGTTTCTTCTTGGTGAAGACTTCTTCTGGAGTCTTTTCCCCCAAGATAGCATGAGGGCTTCTGTTCTAAATATACACAGCGATACTTGTAGCTTCTGCCCACAAAGATAGAGGAAGATCTAGATCGGTGATCATAACTTTAGCAGCTTCACAGATCGCTCTATTCTTCTTTTCTGCAACCCCATTTTGCTGAGGGTTGTAAGGTACCGTCAGCTCTTTCTTGGTTCCTACTTCCCGACAAAAATCATCAAACTCAATAGATTCATACTCACCTCCATTATCTGATCTTAAGATACAGATGTGTCTGCAAGTTTGATTTTCAATCAGTGTCTTGAACTCTTTGAACCTGTTAAAGGTTTCACTTTTGGCCTTGAGGAAGTAAATCCATGACTTCCGAGAGTAATCATCAATGAACAAAACATAATATAAACACCCACTCAAGGAGGGTGAAGACATAGGCCCACAAATGTCAGAATGAATCAAATCGAAAATGCCTTTAGATCTATTCTTGCTTATGGGAAAGGATTTCTTGGTGTTCTTACTTAGAGCACATCCTTTGCAGATTCCATCATGTTTTGGGGATACTTTTGGCATACCTTTGACCATCTTCTGCAATCCTGGGCGAGTTGTGTAATGAAGGTGTCCAAACCTTCAATGCCATAGTTCACAAGGGTCAACTGTGTGATGTACCAAAGCATGAGTGGAATCTTCGGAAGCCTTGTAGAGGCCTCCCTCTCGAACCCCAATCTGTACTGCTGAACTTAGATCTGTGTCCTTTGCCCATAAAAGGACCTTCTTGTCCATTAAGAGGACTCTGTAGCCCTTGTCCTTTAACTCGGCAATAGATAAAAGATTCTTCTTTAAACCAGGAACATAAAGAATATCATCAATATGAAGAATCGTACCTGAGTCAAGTTGAAATGAAGTTGAGCCAACTCCTTCAATCTTCTATGTGGAGTCGTCTCCAAGTTCCACCTGTGTGGTGAACTTCTTCTTTCTGTAATTGGTGAGAGCTCTACGGTTACCTGTCATGTGCCTGGAGGCACCACTGTCCACCAACCAAGAAGTGGCACGATCTGTGAAAGAACCAATGAGAGCAAAAATCAAGTCGTACTCTCTTTTAGGCTCTTCATCTTTGTTAGCCTTGGTTTTCTTCTTCTTCTTTGGTTCTTCTTCTTCTTCATCTGCTTCTACAGCAGAGGCTTGAAACCTTCGCTTGGGACTCTTCTTGGCTTGCCTGCAATCCTTGGCAAAATGTTCAAACTTGTGACAATTATAACATTCCACTTTTGACATGCCAGAGAACTTACCTTGAGGTTTCTTTCCCTTCTTTTGCTGCGGGAAAGGCTTCTTGAACTTCTTTGTCTTGGCTGCAAGTGCAAGGTTGCCTTCCTTGGTTTCCTTGCCTAAAATCCTTCCCTCTTCTTCTATGCAATCATGCCAAAGCCTTTTCAAAGGTTGGTTGATTCTCACGTCCACTGACAGATGCCATGAAGGTTTCCTAAGAGCTTGGGAGACCATCAACCACAGTTTGCACAAGGTCATCATCATCAACAGTAATACCAATAGCAATGAGTTGATCTCTTACCTGTGCAATTTTTCTAGCCTGTTTCCTTGATGACACTTAAATTATAGAGTTGATCATCGATGTTTTGTAGCCTTGTATTGTTTTCGTTGACGCTTGTCTGTAAATTTGCTTGTCCTACTTCCAATTTCTTTAGGCGAACCTTGATAGAGTTTAGCTCAGCCTTCTAGTTACCGATTTCTTTGCTTAATTCGTCATTCTTCTTTCGTTGTTCCTCCATTCTAATATTATAACTTTATGATGTAAAGTTGTTGAAGGTTGAATGACGAGGGAACTGGAAGAATTATGACGTGAGGGACTGAGCATGCGGGTTTGCAGAATGGGACAAGCAGCTACGCAATGGGGACTACACTACGCCATTATGAGGGCTGACGTGGCTGGTCGTCTGTCGGAATGGGAGCAACGAGGAATGCGACGATGAATGACGACAGTGGTTGACCTGGACGGTGGAGAATGGCGATGGCAGCTTGGATCTAAACAACGACGACGCAAGGAACGCGGGCAATGAACGACACCAAGGGTTGACCTAGACGATGGAGGATGGTTGCGGTGGCTCGGATTCAAACCTGCTCTGATACCAATGTTATCATCAGAAAACTCATGGAACGAGTTTTCATAATTAAAGTGTATAATAATAGAGGAGGCAAGTGTGGGGGGGATAATCTACGACCTAGGAGGAAAAATTGTAGAATCTTTTGCTTGGGGACTGGGAACAAAATCAAACAATGAAGCGGAATGGCTAGCTCTAATGTATGGGATTGAACTCATGGCCAAAATAAACATAGACAAAGCAACCATCATAGGAGGCTCTAGACAAGTCATTCAAAAGATGCGGAGAGGATATAGGAATGGAAACACAAGATGCAGAAGAATTGCACGAAGAATTTCAAACATCATAGCAGGTTTAGATCTCAGCTTCGCGCACATCCTTAGCCAAAAAAGGTGCCAGGCTAGAGATAGGTTGTGTTTTGCTCCATTTCGATGCTCCTAAACACCACCCAATTCCATTACAAACTTTGAGGGTCAAGGGAACAAGTTGAGGAAAAAAGGAAGTGGTATACATGGCGTCCTGCATGCTCAGGCCCACGTGAACTATGGCCAGTGCCTTCACAGCCCAGTCGAACAGTTTTCACTTCAGTTTAATGCGACAAATGCATATGCATGTGAAATGGCAAACGAGTGGTGTGGTATAGGAGAAAGGTTGGCGTATACAACAAGACGAGCCAAAGAAGAAGACAGTAGAGGAGGTTATTGTTTGGACCACACTGAGATTATCAAGAGCTTCACCAAGTGAACGGTTGAGGAGGCATCGGTAATGGAGACTGAGAGGAACGAATGTCAAGGATGGAGGAGAGGGTTTGAACAGCGTCAAGGGAAGTATTGTATTTGAAGTAGTCTGCAGTGGCAAGAGGCAAGAGGCAAAATTAGGAGCTCTCAATTGACATAGGGTATGTTTTAAGTAAATTGTCTTGCCAAGATTCAAGGATTGATGATAGGGACAGGGACATCAAAGAAATGCTAGGAAAGATTGATAGAATTGCAAAAGATGTTCAAAAAATGGTCAACATGAATCAATGCAGCGATTGCCAGGAAACAAAAGCTAACAAAGTGCAGCCATTGCTAGGAAACAGAAGCTAATAAAGTGCAGCCAATGGTAGAAATCTCAGTTTCAAAGCCTGTTCCAGGCAAGGATGCAAAGAACAAGCAGTAGTGTCAAAATCTCAAGTTTTAGTTGATGTTTTTTTGTATTTTGTTAAACTTTCAGTTCATCAGGGATTACCCCTCCTTTAGCATGGTGAAAAGTAGGAAGAAATATAAGGTCTTTAGTAAAGCAAAGATAGTTACAGACATGGTCGTTTTTGCTTATGTAAAATCAAAATTCACACTGGGTCTGCTTTTGTTTTGGATGGTTGTGCATAGCCATTTTTATATAATGAAAATAAAAATTCAATTTATGTTAAAAAATAATAATAATAAAATAAAAGTGTATAATAATATAAACACATTCGATATATCTTGAATCTTGATTACATTATCGGGACATTTTAAATATGGCCTTTCATACCTTTTCAACGGAAAAAGCATGTCGTTTTATATTTGATTATTAATTGGAATTGTCTTATAATGGTTTGATTATTAATATTGTTCTAATGGTTTGATTATTAATATTGTTCTTATTTATTTTATGCTTTTATTTCTTTACCTATCATTATGTGTGTGTGTGTGTGTGTGTGTGTTTATTACAGGCAAAGGGAGGTCACTGTAGAGACGAAGATTGGTTCTGAGTGAGTCTGATCCAGCTACAGAGCACAGTTGATTCACCAGCTAGAATGGGGGCACATTTCCTGAGCAAAGGGGCACAGTTCACTAAGGAGGGTGAACCTGAGTTAGGGTTCTTCAAGAGCTGAGAGAGAGAAAGAGGCAAAGGGGCATGAGGCCTAAGATCAAAAAGCAGTGATAAAAAGAGGGGCATAGTCAAGAGGCAAAGAGACGCATTTAGGCAGAGGGGCAAATTCCCAGCTACACCAACTATTCCCAGTTATTTCAACTATTCCAGCAATTGAGCAAACTTGAGATAAGTTTGCGCTAGTATCTTTCAGATTGTATTGTAAATTGCTTATGATATAAAAGTCTCTATATATTTCTCATTGTTTTCCCTTTGGGGATTTTTCAAGGTCTTTTGACCGAAAACACTGTCTCATTTATGTGCGACTGTTGTTGTTAGAAGTTGTAGATATCTCATGTGTTGCTTATTATAGTTCATGGTTACTTTTACATTATCTGGGATTGACATAATTATTAGTATATTGTTGGGGACTAGAGAGATTTGTGACCAGGTTGGGATCAGAGATTTCCAAAGCAAGTAGTGACCTCTGGAAAATATACAAAGAAGTTCATTGAAGCAACGGAGCCAAAGCAACAACATCTATATAGAAGTGGCTTTGGACAAAGGTCGTCCAAAGGCCATTCTAATCCCACTAGATGGACAAATCTTCCATCAAGATCTAGATTATGAGAATCTGTCTTTCAAATGCAATATGTGCCATGAATATGAACACTTTGCAAGAGACTGCTTGAAAGTACCTCTAACAAAGTAGTCCACCCCGTCCATGCAAAGCAATCAAAACCAGTATAATCCTATGATAAGCAAAAAAGAAGCAATTACAGTGTCAAAGTCAGAAAGCTACTAAGGCCACCTCTAACTAAAATCAGTTCAAAGCCCTGGGTTGCTCTAAAGACCCATTGGGAAAAGGAAGGCATAGAGCCTCAAGACTCCAAGCTAGGAAAGAGAGACCCCAATCCACCTGATCTCCATGCAATGAAGCAGCGATCAATAAAGGATCCACCAAGAATCAGTCACTAAAGTAGTAGCATAAATTTAAATCTATGTGGAGAATCCAACAAAAGGAATTCCTTACACTACAGTAGTATCCAAAGCAACCAAAGAACAACCCCTTCCACCAGAGGCCAAAAAGAGAATCAGCCTAATCAATCCAAAAATTTCAGTGGGAGAGGAAAAGGAAAAATGGAAGGATAATGAAAAAGGATTAATTATTAAAAACTAGAAGTGCCCCCTCATCATCATGGAGGCCACCCCCTTAACCCTGGTCCCACACACTAGAGGAAGGAAATCCAATCAAAAACAGTGGGAAAAAGCGGCTAAGAGGGATATATCCTTGGGAATCCAAAACTTGCTTTTTCAGTACAAAGGCTACGTTGGAGAGGTGCTTCTGATGGACCCCTCTAATTAAGAATGCCGGGCAGCTGAGCTAATTTGCAAAATTTGACGTGTATTGCTTTTGTTGATTGTTATGTAATCAGTTTGTGAGGACTTACTCATGTAAAAAAGGTAAAGAGAGGAAGTATGTAAAAGGAGGAAACATCAATTCTAGAACCCTTACCACCTCATCTAGGGTGGAGAGTTGATATTGAATATGGATGTCTTCCTGAAAAGTTGTAATCTTTAATCTTTCTTGTTTGGACTAAGCCACGGCCTTTTAATACAAATCACAACAATTTCTATTATTAAAAAAATGGAACTATGTGCTTCTATTATATGGTCTAAGCTTTACACCATAAAGCCCACAACTATTCTAGGACCTAGAACTAATAATGTTATCATTTTCAGGAGGAGATTCCATGTCATATCTAATTGCAACTGCGCAAGAAGGTGCAAGGTTGTTGTATTTGCATTAACTCAGAAAACTACAGATGTGAGATATGTCAACAAGAAGTATACAAAAGATAGGATATTGGAATCAAATGGCTTATCCGGCTCTCATGATATCTATCCATCTCAAGTAAAATTCAGCTATATTACATCTAAAAAAATGAGATTGATCAAGATGTAAAAGCTATGTTGCACGAAGACCCATTCCCTCCCCGCCGAAAAAAGCCCCATTCCCATTGTCCCTGTGTTTCAGCCTATGTTGCAGGGAAGCGCTCCCCCCCCTCCACTTCCGCTCCTACTCCCGCTCCCACTCCCGAAGCTCGCTTCTAAAGGAAGCATCCAGGAAGCGTTGGGGAAGCACGCTTCCTAAACACTTCCATATGGGAGTGTTTTCAGGAACCTTGCTTCCTTGCAAAAAAAACGCTTCCTCATTTTTTCAATTTTTCTTTTAAAAACAAAAAGTTAAGTGATGGATGGGGGGGAACTAACCCTATGTCCATACTAATGTTATATAAAGGAGGAAATGTCTACTCTAATAGCAAAAAACTAACCTTAGTAATCGTCGGTAGCATTAAATGGTAATATTAAATTCTTAAAGTAAAACAATAGAAAATGTCTTACTTAAATTTTTAACATTAACATTAATTGTTTGAGGATGTTTGAGAGTGGTTCCAACCTCATCGGACTTCATATCCAAAAAGTAGAATTTTTTATCCCATTCAAAATTCAACAGACTTAACAGTTTTTAAGATTTCACGATTGCAATGTTTCCATTGGGTTCTATCATGTATGAGGGTATGGGATTGCCATTTAACCAAACACTGATTCAACCCCTCTATGTACCTTGTTTGAGGATGTTTGAGAGTGGTTCCAACCTCATCGAACTTCATATCCAAAAAGTAGATTTTTTATCCCATTCAAAATTCAACAGACTTAACAGTTTTTAAGATTTCACGATTGCAATGTTTCCATTGGGTTCTATCATGTATGAGGATATGGGATTGGCATTTAACCAAACACATCAACCCCTCTATGTACCTTGATGTTGGTGGTGTTGATTGTTCAGATTGATGTTGGTGGCCTCAAAACTAGTTTTTGAAGAATCCCTAGTTTATAGCCTAGTTTTATAGCCTATTTATTGGTGGCCTCAAAACTAGTTTTTGAAGAATCCCTAGTTTATAACCTATTTATATATTGAAAATTTCAAGCTTCAAGGTTGATGTTATGGATACTGGACCTATGGTTGACAAATACTAGATGATTGATGAATGATGTTATATGGTATTATGGTTTCTTTCATGTTTTTATGGTTTCCACAACTAATTCAACATTCTAGATGCATTTGTTGACATATATGCATCAAATATATATATATAACGCTTCCAAACCAAAAGCTTTTGAGAATTTCACTTTTCGCTCCCACTTCCGCTCCCAAGTAACACAGGTTTCAGGGACTTGGGGACCCTAGGAAACATCCCCAACCTACCAGGAACTTCATCAAGGACTTGAGAACTTGTTGGCCACACCCAAAACATCAGATTTCGGGAACTTCCAGGCAGATTTTGAAGACATTCCAAGTAGATTTCAGAGATGTCCCTGTAGATTTTGGTGATGTTTTGGGCATGTATATTCAGTTTTGGCAATAGACATTGATGATTGGACAATATGATCATTTATCCCATCCATATTTTTCGTATTATTCTGAATCTGAATCTATACAAGTTACAGCTCAAAATATATGGTTTGCGTATGATGGATTTTGGTTTGGGTTTCTGGTGATTTAACTATTGTGTTTTCAGCAACATCATTACAAGCAGCAGAACCTCCATGTCAACAAAGTTACAAACCAAGAAATACAACAACTCAAAGGTATGTTCCTTCTGCGTATTGTTCTTGTATTTCTCATTGTTAGGGCCATCTTAGCTTTTACATATTGTACATAGGTGTCCAGGAGTTATTCAGGTCCAACTCTTCCCCCATCCCAACCTCATGCTCTGTGAAAACAATTGGATAGTAAAGACTTAGATTGGGCACTAAACATTTGAATAAATTCCTATTCAATATCCTACTTAATCTAAAATATGAATATAATCTCTTTACAGAATGCAAGCATGTATATCTCGTAGTGTTTTGTATTGGTTTTCAACATAGCTGTAAAAATTTGCAGAATCTGTTGAGAAGGGAATGCCTTTTAATCTAATCATCATAAACAAGAAATATAAGAAAAGTTGTTATATACAGACAAGCATTCTTCTCATAGACCCTTCATGGACCTTATAGCAGATAATCATCATATTGAAAAAGGATCTTATTGCAGATAATCATCATAAACAAGAAATATAAGAAAAGTTGTTATATACAGACAAGCATTCTTCTCAGAGACCCTTCGTGGACCTTATTGCGATTGAAAATAGTTACACATTAAGTTTCCTAAAGATAAACTGCATTTTGCTCATGTTCAAGTGCCAATAATGGAATGTCACTCAGCCCTTTTCTTGTTTGCTTAATCTTTTTCAGAACTAGCAAGTGTGAGGAACGTGCAATATAAGATATAGTATAGACTAATGTGCTTACAAGCAACTACAAATGTTTATGTTTGAATTCTAACTTTTTAAAGTATATATATATATTATTGTCGTCCCCAACCTGCCGTGCCCTGAAAAAATGGGCATGTGCTGTAGTCATCCCAGGGACTTGTCCTACCGTCCCCACTGTTTCCCCAACCCCCTGTCCCCAAACCAATGCAACATAGTGTAAAAGATACTGAAGAGCAGACAAGATAGAATACCACGCTTGTGATCTATTCATCTCAGTTTAAGTTTTAAAAAAAATCGGGCATAACCCTAGTCGATATTGTTCAAATTTTAGCACATGGTTAGTCAATGAGTTAAAGTCTGTGGCATGAGCCAAACAACTACAGGTTGACTGCATTCTATCAATGTTTAAACTGATGACAGTGTAGGCAATGAGACATTTTTATGGCATAGTGCACCCCATTTGTCAAAAGCACACTTCGCATTGGCAATTGACAAAAATTTATGTTACACATAGGACTATTACATTCTCGTAGTCAAGTTTCTCAGACAGAAAGCTGCCATTACTAAGTTTTTCCTGCTGCATCCATACTTGGACTGTGTTCAATCCACTACCAGACACCAGAATGAGCAACGCACCTACAAGACAAGGTTTCACTTGGAACACTGTCAGAGGTAGCTGAGCAAAATTTTATACCCCAAGGATACCCAGTTTGAAGAGGAACTCTACAGGGAATCAATGTAGAGAGTGCAGGTTTGATTTCATTGCATGGAGGTAAACTACAAAATGCACACAAAACCTTGCGGTTCACTTGTGCATTCTCAGTAAGATACGGAGATGAATTAAAATACATGCATTACTTTGCCTGGCTTACAACAGACTTCAGTAAATTGAAAGACTTAATATCAGAAAATTAACCACCTTGTATACAGAGCAGCAGTCGGCAGTTAATCATGTATTAAGCAAAAGCACAACCAACTAGGAGTAAGGTAGGCAACTCCAAATGCCTTGTGATTTTTTGCAATTGAGACTAATGCTTTGAGTAGGCTTAAATGCATCTATGTCTAATGTTTTAGATGAGATAAGCAAAGATAAGATAATTTACTAATGTCCAATCACCAATGAATGATCATAAAGTTGATCAAGGGACTCAAAAGTACAGCCAATGTGAATACAGATTTATCACTCAAATTCAAATTGAACTTCTATAAAGTGCCTAAAGCATCTTCAAAAATGTATATATCTAATAAACAGAAGGACTAAATAGTAAATAGCATCATAAATTATATGAATAGATTAAACTTTAAAGTGTATCCGGTGCACGGGGGGTCGACCACAGCTAACCCAACCAGCACCTCCAGGATCTCGTGGCTCCTACAATTAGCAAGACTGTCAAATTTAGCCCTCGGCCAATTCTGCGCTAGATTTGCCTTTCCGCAACCACCTTTCCGCAACTCTGTCTCCGCAACCACCTTTCTGCAACAAGCTTTCCCGCAGCATTGTTTCCGCAACCGCCTTTCCGCAACAGGGTTTCCCACAACACTGTTTCTGCAACCGCCTTTCCGCAAGCGGGTTGCGAGATGTGGGATGCGCGGCCAACTTTCCAAAGTTGCTCCCCCGCAACTCTCCTCCCATAATTGTTCTCCTCCGTCAGATCTTTGCGGCCTCCTCCACAACCGTCGATCTACGCTTTGGCGTGGATCTCACAGATCTTTGTAGATTCGTTATCGCCTTCGCAACTTCCGTTGCAGATCTCTCCTGGACCGTCAGATCTCTGTCTATGGACTCGATCTCCACCATTCGCTCTCTGCAATAAACTGGTTAAGGCAGAAAACTTGTACGCTGCGCCGATTGATCATGGAATCGATCAATCCAGCCTGCAAACTTGAAGAGTAGTTAGCCTAACCCTCCTATGCATGCATCTACGAACTATTCTAGCCATTCAAGCAACAATTTAATGCGTGAATCAACCATTTCACAGAAATACCCAAGTATTCAGAAAATCGACGAAGTCAACTCTGCCCAGACACACAGTTCAAATAGTAAATGCATAGAGGCCAATAACACTGCAAACACGCAACTACTCTTCCTATTAAGCAAACACACACGCACACCACTAGGCTCGCCTTCCTCCGTCTTCTCAAAATATTTACAAGCGGAACAGACGCAAGTCTGTCCGTCTCTCTACAAATGGAATTCTAACCGAGAAGAACAGAACTGAAGAACAAAACCCTTCTTCCTTCTCTAAGCCGCCTATTTAAGCTAAACTATAACCTAAGACGAACAAAACAGAGCATGATGAAAAACAGCTTTGTCACAAACAAACAACCTACGGCTTGATCTCCACGCAGGGAGTCATGATTCGCCATCACTCCTACTGGTGCTAACAAACTATGACTCATCAAAACAAACAAACCAAAAATATGCCACAACATGTGACCAACTCGTCACATTGCTGGCATGCCACGATGCTCCTACATCAGAGCTTGAAACTTTCCATGGGCTCCTGTCCATGAGCTCCCTTTCTGCTCCTTTTCTGTAAGCTTGCAGCAGATACTCAAAGTGTAAGTTGGAGCAGTGTTCTCATCTCGAACAACCTCTTCAACCATACTGTCCAGCACTTTACCAGCAACAAATTTCTGGTATATGTTCTGACTCCACAAAACAGTCATGTTCACCTTTCACTTGACCTGCAAATCAAAACAGACCACTATCCATCACCATCCTTGTGATCTTTATAAGAAACCATGACCTCTTGGTCATGTAATTTTAAGCTTCAGACCTCCTGGATCCCACATCTTGCTTTGTAACTGCTGCTGCTCATCAACTCTGCAATGATCTTCACAGTCACCCAAATGACTGTCTGAACCTCACTGTCATGGTTCCTCTTACATTTCTGCATGAGATGCCATAACTCATCTATTTCCCCATCCAGTCTGCTTCTTTACTGAAACATCTTTGTCTGGATGCCCTTCTCCACTGCAACCTTCGTTTGCCTAGAAGTATAAAGAACTTCCAAAGCTTTCTCCCTCTGTTGTACAACAAGTTCACTGTTGCTACTTCCCTCATCATCTTTAGCCCGATCTTGAGCTGCCATATTGTCTCTCAAGACAATCTCTACTTCATCATCCACCATCCCAGCTATCCACTGGCATAATACCTACAATAAAATCAGCAAATAGATATGTAAAACATAGACATTCCATATGTCCATAGTTTTACCCTCATCTTCATCCTTTTCAAACTGTTGGACAATATTTAGCAATTGTCCCTCTGTTCCAACTGTGCAACCTGCAATTAAACACATATTCTCTGTTTGAAAAACATAAGGCACTTCAGCCTCAACTTATGCCTCCTCTTCCATTCTTCCATGTTGATTTGTTTCTACAAAACAACCTTTAAAATCCTCAATGGACTTCTCATCAACATCCTCATTTTCCTCTGTAAACTGATATGAACTCTTTGCCAGGTCCATGAGTTTGTCAGTAAACTCTGTATCAGCATCCTCTCCTTCTTCATCAAGGTATTCACCTTGTTCAGGTTCACACATCATGTGAACTTCTTCCTCATGCTCAGCTGCCCTGAGTCTTTCCTCATTCTTCACCCAAACACTAAGTTTGTGCTTGAGATTCCTGGCACATAACCTCTTTACAGGCCATTGCACCCTCCTCTTCAACTTCAATTCATAAAACTGACCTCCTGTAGTTTCCTCATGCAACAGTTCGGTCACCTTACTAAGCCCCTTCTTCAGCTCAGTAACCTCTCTGTCAAATTTGCTTTGACTCATCCTTTTGACATCACTTGCTCTGGCATCTTCCCTTGTTCTACTGTGGCTTCCTTTTGAACCCTTTAGATGACTTTTAGTAGCCATCTTCCATACCTCTTCCATGAGCTTTCCTGCACTCATGATGAACTGCAAACAAGCCTACCCTCTCAACAACTCATCAAGATTCCTCCTACTTGACCTATTGGCATTTCTCTGGTTCTCACACAGAACCTTTGAGTACTTCCTATGCTCTCTACAGGCTTGCGATTTGCATTCATTTCCTACAGCACTCTGTTGTGAGAGTTCCCATACCACAATCTCCTTTTCATTCCTCTATTCAGAAATCAACATTCTGAACTCAAATTGCAAATTAATATTGCAAGATTCCTCTCCATAGTGTGCAAATCTTTTTGCACCTGCTCTGATACCAAAAATGGTGCAGGGGGGGGTCGACCACAGCTAACCCAACCAGCACCTCCAGGATCTCATGGCTCCTACAATTAGTAGGACTGCCAAATTTAGCCCTCGTCCAAATTTTGCACTAGATTCGCCTCTCCGCAACCGCCTTTCCGCAACAGGCTTTCCCACAGCATTGTTTCTGCAACCGCCTTTCTGCAACAAGCTTTCCTGCAACACTGTTTCTGCAACAGGATTTCCGCAAGCAGGTTGCGGGATGCGGGATGTGAGATGCGCGACCAACTTTCCAAAGTTGCTCCCCCACAACTCTCCTCCCGCAACTTTTCCTCTGCAATTGTTCTCCTCGTTAGATCTGTGCGGCCTCCTCCACGACCGTCGATTTACATTTTGGTGCGGATCTCACAAATCTTTGTAGATGCGTTATCGCCTTCGCAACTTCCGTTGCGGATCTCTCCTGGACCGTCAGATCTCTGTTTGTGGACTCGATCTCCACCTTTCATTCTCTACAATAAACTAGTTAAGGCAGAAAACTTGTGCACTGCACCGATTAATCATGGAATCGATCAATCCAGCCTGCAAACTTGAAGAGTAATTAGCCTAACCCTCCTATGCATGCATCTACGAACTATTACAGCCATTCAAGCAACAATTTAATGCGTGAATCAACCATTTCATAGAAATACCCAAGTATTCAAAAAATTGCCAAAGTCGGCTCTACCCAGACACACAGTTCAAATAGTAAATGCATAGAGGCCAATAATATTGCAAACACACAGCTACTCTTCCTATTAAGCAAACACACACGCACACCACTCGGCTCGCCTTCCTCCGTCTTCTCAAAATATTTACAAGAAGAACCAGACGCAAGTTTGTCCGTCTCTTTGCAAATGGGATTCTAACCCAGAAGAACAGAACTGAAGAACAAAACCCTTCTTCCTTCTCTAAGCTGCCTATTTAAGCTAAACTGTAACCTAAGACAAACAAAACAAAGTATGATGAAAAACGTCTCTGTCACAAACAAACAACCTACGGTTTGATCTCCACGCAAGGAGTCATGATCTGCCATCACTCCTACTGGTGCTAACAAACTATGACTCATCAAAACAAACAAACCAAAAAATATGCCACAGCATGTGACCAACTCGTCACATTGCTGGCATGCCACGATGCTCCTGCATCAGTATTCCTGTAACAAATGCAACTACGTGCTTCTATTTTGTGGTTATCCCTGTATCACTATAACCTAGAACTGAAAATGTTATATCATTTTGAGGAGGAGATCCCATATTAGATCTAACTGTGAATACATAAGAACTAACTCAGAAACCTATACAAGAACTAACTCAGAAACCTACAGATGTGAGAAAGAGATTAACAAGTATATAAATGATGAGATAAGATAATTTTATTGTGTTCAACAAATGACCACAAAAATAGGTCAATAGAACTGAAAACTTGAGAAGTACATCCAGGAATTTAAAGTGCAATGTGGGAGTGGAATATCAACTCCTAGGATGATGCCAAAATAAAAATTAAAAAAAGCTCATAACTGAGAGCTAATCAGATTGCTAACAAAGCAAAAAAGGAAGCATAAGAAGTAAAGTACAGGTACACAAAAAAAGATAAGAATGTTAAAAGCAAAAAGCACTCAATGCTGATCAAGGTAGGATATTATAATTAATTGGCCTATCTAGGTCTTGTGATAACTATCCAACTAAAGGACAATAAAGCTGCATTACATCAGAAATAATGAGATTGATTAAGATGTAAAAGACGCTAAAGATCATGCAGGATAAAATAAAAACCTTCTGATCTATTCATCTCAGTAAATTTTAAAATGAATTCTCTGGCATAACGCTAGTTGACATTGTTCAAAATTTGGGCCAATGTCAAAGGTCTGCAACATTTGGAAGAAGAATACATAAGACAAGATAGGATCATGGGACTGGAAACTTGAAAATTACATCCAGGAACATAATGTGCGATGTGGGAGTGGAATAGCAACTCCTGGAACGATGGAAAAATCAGAAGATCTGAGCACATAACTGACAGCTAATCAGCTAGCTAATGAAACTAGAAAGGACACATAAGAAGTAAAGCATGGGTACACAAAAAAAGATAGAAAAAAGGTAGTGTTAAAAGCAGAAAGTGCTCAATGCTCAATGAGATAGGATATTAGTATCAATTGACCTATCTAGCTTTTGCAATAACTGTCCAACTAAAGGACAATAAAGCTGTATTACATCCTATGTTGCACTGGTCTCGGGGACGGGGGGACGCAGGGGACGCGGGGACGAGTTTCCGGGACGGCTAGAGCGCACCCCCAATTTTTCAGGGGACGGCAGGTTGGGGACGGCAATTATATAATATAAAATTTAAAAATAATATATATATATATATAATTAAAATTTAAAAATAAAAAGTATTTGCAGCATAATATTAAAATAGCTTCCATGAAATTTTATCATAAAATAATGAAACATTTAAACATCAAAACTTAAAAGTTAAAAGTCATACATGTTTGTAGCCTTTGATTGAGATAAATGAGTCATATATTGTGTGCAGATGTTAACATAATGGATTGCAAATCAAGAAAAAAACCCTTGTTCCATGTCTATAATATCCCCTTCTTAGTCTGTAGCAATTTCTGAGATAAACTGCTGGTATTCTTTGGAGAGATGTTTTGTCAAACACTTTACTGACAATGTCTTGGATACTGGTGTAACTGGTACTATAGGTGTTTAGTCTAATTTTGTTTGGTTTATTCTTCAAGTTGAGTTCATTTAACATATCGCAGGGTTTTTTTGCATACTCAGAATTATAAGGAAATTCCCATACTACTCACAAACAGCCATTTCTAATGTATACACTGTACAGTGAAATCATTAAGGAACAAACCATATATAACCAACACAACACTTTCGAGAAATCAGATTTAGCTACAAATCTTTGGCCTGTAAATAACAACAACTTACAAGTCTTTATGGAGGTGTAGCAGTCTCCCTTGTTGAAGGTAGAGAGGAATAGATAATCACATGGAAATTGGCCCAACAGAAATATCACAGCATGGATTAGATCCTGTAGGTGTCAAATCTAATTTGCAGATCACTGTTTGCTGTAGCAGCTATATATATCACTCCCAAAATGAAGTAGAAAGTCAAGTATGAAGGATAAGTTCATATATATATATATATATATATATTCAGCAGTGAAGGAATGACTCCCCAAACCACACCAATCCAATCTGTGTCCTTCAATCTGATGCCATAACCCACTGAGTATTGACTCAGCTAGTACAGATAAATATGATCTCCAAATATCAGTCATCAATAAGAGATATCAGCGTCCTTCTTAGTTTTGGAGCAGCAATAATAAAGAATAAGTAATGATACCCAACATCCTCCCTTTGCTTTTGCTTGCATAGTTGTGGAGATGACAGTTCTTTCAACTCTATTTAATAACAATAATGGAATAGATGCAATTGCGCCCCTCAGGAAAGTATATTGTCTGCAAATATGTGGTGCGCCCCTCCCTTTGTATTACTGACTGCTGTATGTGTGAATGCGCCCTCCTGGTTACAGAGATCTGGAAATGACTGAGCTGTGGAATATCTTCCTAACTGGTGGGTCCCCTTCACCTATAGGTTTTACTTTTTTTAATTTTATGTTAGGTTTTAATTTGTAAATTTTAATATTTTAATTTTTTTATTATTATAATTTTTTAATTTTTTTTAATGTGCAAAAAAGGGGACGCGTGGGAGTCCCCGAAAAGTCCCCGATTTTTTGGGGTACGTTTAGGGGACGGCAAAAAAGTCCCCGAGTCCCCAATGGAGTCCCCGGCCATTTGGGGACGTTTCCGAGGAGTTCCCAAGTCCCCGGAACCCCGGAACGTAGGGAACGGGTGAAATTTTAGGGGGGACGGGTTCCCGTGCAACATAGATTACATCAGAATAAATAAGATTGGTTAAGATGTAAAAGATGCTAAAGATCATCCAAGATAAAATACCACCCTCCCTCGTGGTCTATTCATCTCAGTAAGTTTTAAAATGAATTTTCTGGCATAACCCTAGTCTTGTTCAAAATCTGGCCTACAGTTAGTCAATGAGACAGTCACATTTGGAAAAAGAATATAGCCTGGCTGCATTCTATCAATGTAGAATCTGTTGACATGACAGGCCATGAAACATTTATATGGCCTAGTGCACCCCATTACTCATGAGCATACTCTGCATTGGCATTTGACAGGAATTTTCGTTACACCTAGGACTGATATCTATTCTAATTGTCAAGCTTCTCGGACAGAAACATACCATTACTAAGTTTAATCTGCTGTATTCATACTTGGACTGTATTCATCCAGGATCAACCCCCAGAACCACCAAGGCACCCTCGAGGCAACACTTCAATTGCTTTAAAGAGAATATGGACCACCATTAGCTGAGCAAAAGTTTAGACCCCAAGGACCCCCAATTTGGACAGGAACTCTACCAGGAACCAATGTAATGGGTGCAGGTTTGATTTCTTAACTATTGTCTATGTTGCCCCTTTAATATGAATCTAGTGCCAGTTTCTACATTTCTTTCAATTTGTACTATGCTGGTCTTTAGTACATCTAGGTTATGTATTTGGGTTTGGGCCCTATGCGAATTCCTGTCACATGACAATTTTATAACTGGTTCTAAGTTATGTACGAGCTATGCGATTGCCAAATAGCCTATGCTATGCAGTAACCTATGAACTTCAATTGCTCGAATGTGTCCATTAGTGCCATTCTTACATGATGATATGCTAAAAGTAGCCTAAAACCCAATCTAGAGCATCTCACCCAACCCTCGACTGCACCTAAGGGATGAAAAGGCAGGTGCAGAGGTCGTGCATCTGGAAACCAGTTACAATTACAAACTCAAGACCAACTACCAGTGGATATGGGTAGTCACCAAAATGCCTAAACAGGGCATTTGGTCGAGTTTCAACTTTCAAACCATGGTCCTTAACAAAGATGATCAGTTGGAAGTAAA
The DNA here is from genome assembly GCA_001517045.1 of Pseudotsuga menziesii. Classification (NCBI taxonomy): domain Eukaryota; kingdom Viridiplantae; phylum Streptophyta; class Pinopsida; order Pinales; family Pinaceae; genus Pseudotsuga; species Pseudotsuga menziesii. Next base: position 305,386 of record LPNX010210376.1, read on the forward strand.
TCGAAGGCTCTAGCATGCTGATTAGTATCCAAATGAATGTTATTATCCTGCTGGCAGTCTGCTTCGTTAACCCTCGGTAGTGGTTAGCATGGTACCAACCTTTGTAAAGTATGGAATGGGAGTTAGCAGGAGAGCTCTAGCGATTTCTGGCTTGACACTTCGAATGGACCGTTAGCAAGTTCAGTAAATTGACTCATAGACAAGGGGTGTGGAAATGGGAAGTGTACTGTAGCAAAGTTCTCGAGTTAAAGAGGCTGTAGCATCCACCCCACAATTGTGTGCGTAAGTAATGAGGAGTGCTGCACTGCTTTAAGACAGAAAGCGGCTATTCTGGATCAGCCTCAGTATAAGGACGTTTTGGGCATTAAGTGGCCCTAGCTTTATCAATATTTTTCCAAGTCTCAGTAAAAAGTTTGAAGATGGAGCGAACTAAGCAAATCTGTCAATATAACATAACCGCAGACATTTCAGACCGAAACATGAAATGAAAATTTCTGAAACAGCCCGAAACAGGGGCTCAAGTTTAAGATTTTTTAGAAAACTTAATTGTGTGCTTGTAGATACCTCCGACCCTCGATTAAACTAGAAATAGGAGAGCTGCATTATGTTGCATAGAAAAAATGGTGAAAGGGAAATTTACCTGTCAAACGGAGGATGCTTGAAATTCGCCTGATCAAAACCTTTTTCACAGTGAAAATGGAGTTTGGATGTCCCTGGTTTCAAAGTTCAAATAGCAAATCTACTTTGGTTTCATGTCGTTTTATTTCACTATTTAAATATCCCTGCCATTGCCAAAAGAAAAAATATTTTGTTTTATTTTGCAATATATCTTATCGTGTTTTTTTTCAAGTCGAAAAAAGCAATTCTTTGAATCAAAGAACCTTTTAAATCTTCAGTCAGTATTGTAATGCCCCAAGGGTCAGCAAAAAAACAGGTGACAATCTCAGTACCAAGCATACATACATCATAAACAAACACAAAATAAGCAGAAAATCAGAGGTACTCAAAGCACCTTGGTATCAATACATAATATCCCTCTCATAAGAGAGTTGAATATATCAGTCATCTATGTCCCTAGAGAAAATAACAAGAGCCCATAAATCTTATCCAAGCAAGGAGAGTGACTCTTGTATATCCTATAGTAGCTTGCTCAACAAAACCTGATAATAGCTCAATGAATCCGAGAGATAACACTGTAATAGAATGAGCATATTCTAAAAAAGTTGTGATGAGTCAACCCCAATAATCTCATTTCCAAATGATTCAGTAAGTAAGAGATGGCCTGGAGCCAAGTGCAACCCTTCCTTGGATAAGATGTCTGCGCTCTTGTTATGTTCCCTATAGACATGACTGAAATCCACCCAAGTAAAAGAGGACATGAGAATTATGGTGTTGTAGTACCAAGCCTCAAGATTCACCATGTCTAGGGTGGATTCCTTTTTTGCCCAGTTTATAATCACAGAGGAGTCGCCAAAGATATGTAGGTAAGGCAGCCCAATATCCTTGGGGACCTGTAGTGATGCCCAGAGTGCTAAGAGTTCAGCTCTAGTATTAGTGCAGCTGCCACATCCAAGTTTGAAAGCTAGAAGGTGATGTTCATTCAACCAAAGACAAAAACCCGCTCCACCTATATTATTTGTTGATGCACCATCAAAAAAGATCATAGGAAAAACTGAAGTAGGAGGCTTCCCAATGTTCCTAATTTTATGCCTGTGCTTCAGAAGAGGGTTATAAGTATTTACCTCATCAAAAATAATATGTAAAAGGCTAGGCATGACGGGTTTCTGATCATCAAACAACTTACGGTTCCTGGCCTTCCAAATATTCCACATAAGGAAAAGGGGCAGATATAGTAAAGAACCACTTTTGGATACCCAAATGGAGAGATTTTCCATAAGAGTAGGGGCAGTCCATAAAATGTTCACATCAAATAAACAGTTGAGCCCCAAGATCACCTCCTTCAAGAAAAGACAACTAACAAATAGGTGATCAACCGATTCTGCATCCTTATTGCAAAGGCAGCACCTATTAGGACCGAGCCATCCTTTCTTGCACAAATTATCCCAAGTGTTAATTTTCTTATTGCAAGTGGGCCAAACAAAACACTTAATCTTAAGGGGAATATTAAAGTACCAAATCTTCATCATAATGTCATTTTCCTTTACAGTCCTGTGATTGGAGACAATAAGATCATAAGCTTTCTTTGTTGTCACCTTACCCATCTGCGCCTCATACATCCATAACAGCTTGTCCTCAGTATGTCCAATCCTTATACCCCGATGAGTCAGACCTTTAACATAGGAGGACCATTGAGCAGCCCAATCACCCCCCAAAAGCAGGTCTGAGGCAAAGTACCAATCTGGTCCATCAGAACCACAAACTTCCAGGTTTTGAGCCTGAGCAAGATATGTAATCCCCAGATTAGTGAGATATTCTCTGAGCTCCTCAGAAAGAAAATACAGCGAGTTATGCCCAGCAATGGGGTCAATGCCCACTTTGATCTTTAAACCATTACCCACCTTCCATCCCAGCTGGCAGGTAATCCACTCAAATACCCTTATAAACCCATTCCAAAAGTATGAAGTACCAATTATACAGAAAGTCCAGCCACGTATCCAGTCTTCAAGGGGTCTATTCTTTAAGTATTTATGGGCAATAATCCTGCTCCAAATCCTAGTACCAGTAAGTAGTTGCCACATACTCTTAAGTCTCAGAGAAATACCAAAACATTCGAGATTCTTGATATCCCAACCACCGAATTCAATAGGTAAGGAAAGAGTTTCCCAGTTTACCAGATGAGGATTTTGATGTCCTTCTAAGGTTCCCCAAAGAAAGGAGAAAATAAGTTTGCGTAGTACATTCAGTATGGATTTAGGGCATCTAGCCAATGCAAACCAATAGACAGCCAACCCTGTTAGCACAGCTTTAATGAGGACCACTCTGCCACCAAGTGAAAGATACATGTAGGTCCAATTATGGATTTTCCTTTCAAATAAGTCGATCATCCATCTCCAATCCGAGGTGTGGTACCCCAAAGGTTTAAGATGATAGCCCAAGTACTTAAAGCCCACAGTAAGAGGATCCATCCTGAAAGGGAACAACTCAACTATTTTTTCCCTAATATCAGTATCCACATTCTGATAGAGGAAAGATGATTTTAATGAGCTAATAGACATCCCTGATGCCGAACAAAATAAATCAAGTGCACCTTTATAAGCACTCCATTCTTAAACAGTACCAACACCAATTAGAATAACATCAACTACGAAAAGCAAGTGAGTTAAGGACAGATGAGGAGAGTACTGATAGCCCTTTATCAATCCTTTGTGCTGTGCATCCATAATAATGCGACTGAGGCTATCCATAATCAAAATGAATAAGAGGGGAGACAAGGGGCAACCTTGACGTAGCCCCCTGCAGGCAGGAAAAAAATCCGAGGGTGATCCATTTACTAATACAGCATAACAGGAGCTCGTGACACAACCCATAATCCAATTAACACCCATAAGGGGGATACCTATTTGAATGAGCAGCAATCTAATGAAGGTCCAATTGGCTCTATCAGAGGCTTTAACGAGGTCCAATTTTAAAACCAAGACATTGGAATTCTTAGTCTTAATAGAATGTACTAGTCCCTGGGTAATACCAACCGGTTTAGTAATCTGTCTATCCTTGAGAAAACCAAATTGATGGGCTGACGGAGAATGGTTTAAGATAGGCTTAAGTCTGATGGCAGCAAGCTTGGATATAACCTTGTAGACCAGGTTACATAAAGAAATCAGACAGAAATCAGCAAAGGTCAAAGGCTTTTCACATTTAGGTATCAGGGTCAAAAAGGTAGAATTAAGAGCACCCGTAACTTTACCATGTAATCTGGCCTGCTCCATAGCCAGAACCAAATCCTCCCCCACCAGATCAAAAAAAGCCAGAAAGAACTCAATTGGCCACCCATCAGGCCCAGGACTCTTATCCTTCTTAAACCCCTTAAGCACAGCTTCAACTTCTGGGCCCGATATGGGCTTAAGAAAACAATCAATATCTTCATCAGTAGTCATGTGCGGAAAGAGCCTGACAACTTTAAGTTGATCAGCAATATTTGAGGACTTGTCATCACTATAAAGGTCACTAAAGTGTTTTTTGCCAAGAAGCTTAAGTGCCAGGTCCTCGGAGACAGAGTTTCCATCCTGGTCATCAAGGGACCAAATGGTATTAGTATTCCTTCTGGCATATGCAAAAGAGTGAAAAAATCTCGTATTTGCATCCCCCTCTTTTAACCACTGTACCCTACTCTTCAGCCTCTGAGTAGTGATCTCATGGGCCCAATATTTATCCTTCCTTTCCTGAAGAGTTTTCCACTTTTCAACATTTGGAGCCGATATAATACCAGAGTCTTCTGTAATAAATCCGAAATACCTTCATTTATATCCAGGAACTGCTGCTTCCTTTCAATATTCTTCACCCTTTCCCAGTCCTTCACAGATCCTTTAAGTCTACGCAACTTAAAGGTAAGTACATCCATATGGCAATAGTCATTCAGATCTAGAGGAGCCTTCCAAGAGGAAAAGACCAAATGAGCAAAGTCCTCCTCCAACAGCCAAGCTCTATTAAATTTGAAAGGCCTACAAAGAGTGCAGCTTTTCGGGCCCCATTCCAAACAAATTGGGTAGTGATCTGATACATCAGATGGAGTAGCCCAGGTCCTATAGAAGGAAAAACTAGGAAGGAGAGACTCGAAGAGCAAGAACCTGTCCAACCTTTTGCTTATACCAACAGCCCCCAAGCGCCCATTTCTCCAGGTAGGGGTAGATGGATACATAGAAAGATCAACCAACTTATTTCCAGAGATAAGTTGGGAGAAGAAAGATGCCAAGGGATCCAGCCTAGCTTTAAGCCCCCATACTTCAGCAGATGATAAAGTGAAGTTGAGATCCCTTGCCAGTAGTAAATTAGGCTGTCCCAAAAGCCCTCTAGACACCAAATTGTTCCAATAGGTAGTTCTTTGAATATAGGGACCATAGCAGTTTATAACAGTTAAAGTCCCAGCCAGACCTTTAAATTTTGCTTTAAGCACAATACCAACTAGAGAAGAAAAAGCCTTACAACGGACCAAGTGAGGGTCCCAACCAGCAAGCAGTCCACCAGAGAGACCGGAAGCATCAGAAACACGGAATTCCCAACCAGGCTTAAGTTTGGAGAACAGATAAAGAGCTTGAGCATGACAACACATCGTCTCTTGTAAGAGAATCATATAAGGTCTAAGGTCAGATAATAAACAACCAAGGGATTTTTGTTTGGCTAACCCCCTAACCCACGAATATTCATGGATAAAATTTTCATGGAGAGGGGGGCTCCACAGGTGTGCTTGCTCTAAGTACCTGAGAGGAAATAGGAGAGGAAAGAGAGTGTCTGGCTGTCTGCTTTAAACGAGTCGAGAGAGGGGTGTAAGTCCCCGGGTCCCCAGTTTCTTCCTGTGGAGGCTTCTTAGATTTTCTGATGGTCACATTCTTAAACTGGATCGAGTCCAAAGGTAAGGTGGAGGGAGATAAAAGAGTCTTGTCTGAGAAGATTGAGAGGGTTGTAAGGAGAGAAGGGTCTTGGAAGGCCGGAGCTTCAGGTGGACTAGAAGAAGTGGTTAAAGGTAAAGGCATAGAGCAGCCAGCAGGAGAAGAAGGGGAGGTAGAAGAGAACAGTCCAGAAGAGCTCAAAGGGAGAGAGGGATAGTGTTCCAGGGTAAGGCGGGGAGGGCCAACAGCATCATCCTGCTCAGAAGATGAGTCCAGAGCTGAAGAGACCAAGTTCTCCACAGGTTCTACTCGGGAATGAAGAGCAACAGCTTCCATATCTTCAATGTACATCAGCTGACCTTTCAAGAGGTCATCAAAGGTGGAAGGAGAAGACGAAGTATAAATAAGATCAATAGAGTCCTCCAGGGGAACAGTAGGCTGGGAACAAGTTTTAGGACGGGGCAGATCAAGAACAGGTATGAAATTAAAACCACTCTAGATAGGTAGACCAGTACAGAGACTGTGACAGGTATTCCGAAGATGTCCCGTTTCATGACAATAGTTACACTTGAACGGCATATGCAGATAATCCAATCTCTGGGTAATAACAATGTCACCACACACAATATCAATTTCAGATATAAGACCCTTGGTAATATCCACTTCAACCAGTACCTATGCCAATCTTTTATCATAAATAAGATGGAAGTCTCTCTCAAGGGCCACAAATCGACCGAGCAGGTTAGCCAGATCAATAAGGACGTCCTTATTCCAGAGAGGAAAGGGTAAAGCAGGTAACAAGACCCAGAGATGTCTAATAGTTACTCTTTCATTTAGAGGGTCAAAACTCGAGTGCCACTTCTTCAGAACTAAAGAACCATCAAGTACCGACCAAAGTTTATCATTTTTGAAGTGAAGGGGTTGTTATGGTCTTAGTGATTTCTTTGTGATTTTAATTTAATTTTTATTTGTGAAAGAAATAAAGAAATTATTTTTAAGTTTGCGAGGCTAAAAATAATTTATGTGACAGATTGTCTTGCCCCTGATTTTTGTATTTCCACATTTTTCCTATTCAGCTTGATGATGAGCTCCCCCAATTTCACCACAGTCCCTTCATTGAATAAATTAACCCAAGAACTAGTTGTCAAGATATTCACATAACTGTCCCTGTTGTTCTTGAAGGCCTCGCACTCTAAAATGAAATGCTTTTCTGTTTCCACTTTTTCGAAGGTGCAAAAAGTACACACTCTTTCTTCCCAAGCTTCCTTTGGTTTTTTCCAGCGTCCCATTTCACAACGCACTTGGTGGGAATTGGTTCTTAGTTGAGAAATAAGCATTTTGGCCCTCCATGATATATTAGCCCCTTTATAATCTTTTTGTTGATGGTTCTAGGTGGGATTAAACTCTTCAATATAGTACTTTTTCTTTCTTCCTATCTCTTTGCCCCAAATTTGCTTGTGAAACTTGTCGATAACAAAGGCCTTTATCTCTTTATTATTTGTAGGACATGTGTTCAGGTAAATATCTCATTTACTAAGTCATTTGTTGTTTTGTCGCATCTGAGTCTTCTTTCTTTTACATAATAAGTCATTAAAGACCACCTTAGGCCATCTGTCGTCTTCCATTTGCTCAACCTTTTTTAGGTATCTTATGAGTCGCACCATAACAATTACTTCAATGGGGGCTGCCCTCACTTCACTAAGCATGATATCATAGGGGACTGAGCTTTTAATTTTGAACTTGTTGATAATCAAGCATTTTTTAATCTTCTCAATTTGTTGCCACTGTAAGTCAGAGGTATTGTTGCCCCACACTTCACACCCATAGAGAACAATCGGGATCACTAACATCCCAAAAAGAGTTTGCGTAGTCTTCCAATCCCATAGCTCTGCTTCTTTGCATCTATTTTGAAAGGTGTATAATGCTTTCCAACCTCCCAAAGTTCTTTTCTTTCTGCAACCTTCCCAACATAATTTTTTGTTGAAGCCAATCCCAAGATATTTGTAATCTACCACTTCTTCAAATTAACTTGCATCCTCACTGCTCTACAAAAGTGCTAAAGGGAAAGTAAGTGCTCTAGCAAGACAAGAGCAGATTTAGCAATCAAAATAAGGTCATCTGCATACAAAGAAGCCCTATCACAAACTCGCCCAGAAGAGCACCTTCCCCGTCCTGTAGGTTTAACCACTCTTCAAGTTTGTCAATATATAAGCCAAACAAGGTAGGGGACAATGGGCACCCCTGCTTGACCCCTCCTGAAACTTTCAGAGATACCAGCTAACATTTTGATTTCTTTGTGATTTTATTGTGTATATATATATATATTTATTTATTTTAATGACAATTATTTAATTAAAAATGGATTTTTTATTATTATTAATGACAATTTTTTAAAGCTAAAAATTGTTATTATAAGTTTGTGAGTGAAATCTTTTTTATTAAAAGTATTTAAATAAAATAATAATAATTGTTATGTGGGAAATGGATTTATCAAGTTTAAATATTTTTAAGTTAAAAATCGTCATAAACATTATTACAAGTTTATGGTTGAAATTTTTTTAATTAAAAATATTCAAATAAAAATGTATTTATCTTCATCAAAGTTTAAATATTTTTTTAAAATATATATTCATTTTTTGTAATATAATTATTCAAATCAAAATGGATTTATCCTCATTAAGATTCAAATATTATTTTTTGGTTGCGATCTCTAAGCTCTATGATCGGTTGAGGTTGGCATTGGCAGCACCTCAACTTCATCGAAGGCACGAACGCTCCAACTTTGAGTTTGCTAGTTGCTCAGCCTTCTAGGTTGTGGCAGGCCTCGCCCCTGCTATATCGAAGTCAGCAGTAGGCCTTCGTATGGCGGCTGAGGAGGGAGGATCTGGGTCTCCTTTTACCTCGAACCTCGAGGTGTTTGCAATCTTGATAGTAATGCAGAACAAGAGAGTCCCTTTCGGATTCCCCCCCCCCCTTCCCGAAGTTTTTCAAACGAATCGAGGACGTACTTGTGGTTTCCTTGCCATCGGAGGATAGCATTCGTGTAGCTCTCTCTTTGGAGGATCGAGCTCTTATCGAGCAATTCACTGGGCTTTGGCAGTCTTCGAAATCCACCGAGAGTTGGGTCCAGAGAAACTCGATACCTCTGAGCGCCCAAAATGTGGCATCTTATTCTGTGGGTCGAGGTTACTTCTTGTTTGACTTCCAATCTAAGGTTGACAGGATATTATCTTCTGAAACGGTCCCTATTTCATGGGGCCGCAAGGTCTCTATTTGAGCAGGTGGACGCCGGACTTTGATCCGAAGGCAGATATCCCCAAAGTCGACCCTGTTTGGGTCAGGCTTCCAAACTTGCGTATGCATTGTTGGAACCCGAAGACACTTAAAGAAATCAGAAATACCCTAGGAAGATTCATCGATATGGAAAGCCCCAAGGATCAGTATGCATGTGCTCGGATCTGTGTGGAGGTGGATGTAGAAGCTAGATTACCGGAAGCCATCAAGCTCACGGTTGGAACCTGGTACTACTTCCAAAAGTTGGACTATGAACAACTGCCTTTCAAGTGCAGAGGATGCCACAAATACAGGCATTTCCTCCATAATTGCCCCCAAAAGCAGGAGAATCAACAAGAAAAGGAGGAAGGGTGGCAAGCAGTAAAGAAAATCAAGTCAAAGAATGGGCATTCACATAAAAAAGATGGGAACAAGAATGCGCTCAGTAAAACCCCACAAGAGGTTCTAGAAGAGACTAGCAGTGGACCCCTGGTCACTATAGAGGACTCCAACACTTGAGAGATTAAAGAGCCAGACAAGGAAGTCGATCCTTCTTGTCAGCCTGAGATCCTAGATACAGGAGTAGAGGGGGTAAAGGAAGGAGGAAATCAAAAAAATTCTGAAGAGGAATTTGCTACTGATGAAGAGCAATAAGAGGAAGGGGAAATCGAGATGGATACACCTGGTAAGAAGAAAGCAAGGGGAAGGAAATCGACTAAGGAAGTAAGGGAACAAGCCACGTATAAGGACAAACTACAAGGCTCCCAGCTAACCTTGGAAAAACTACTTCGAAACCCCATAAATACTCACCAGCATGGGCAATCCCAGAAAGGGATTCCCTCCTCTACCAAAAGTAAGCAATGAAGGTTCTCTCCTGGAACTGTAGAGGTCTGGGAAGCAAAGCTAAAGAAGAAGCTATGAAGGACCTAATCGAACTATCCCAACCAGTCATTGTACTGATCTAGGAGACAAAGATGGAGAAAGAATCATTTCTCCAAGTAAGTGGAAAGTTATGGAATAAAGGAGGAGGCCTCGCTGTTAGCTCTAGGGGAGCCACTTGAGGAATTGGTATACTTTGGGACGTTCAGAAATTTGAGTTAATCGAATCCAAGCAATCTCTTCACTGGATTCTTACTAAGCTCTTACACAAAGATTCAAACACCCAGGTTAGTCTCTTTAATATTTATGCTCATGCCTTGTATGCTGAAAAAAAGATTGTTGGAATCTTTTGAGCAATGAAAGGAGCAATGGATCGCTGGATAATGTTATTCTAGCCAATGATCTAAATGTCGCTCTAAATCATTCTGAAGAAAAAAAAAGGAGGATCTCTGGTTAGAGATCCAATAAGGGAGCAGGTTGACGAGATTATTTTACAATGGGATCTATCTGATGTTATCTCAGCTAAGGGAAAGTTCACCTAGACCAACAAGAGGCTGGGTTCAGGGCACATAACGACCAGACTTGATCGCTTCTTGATCCAAGACTCATTTATACTTCTAGGGCTGAACTCTACCTCTAAATCCTTCCTTTTGGGGGGTCAGATCACAAACCTATCATGCTGGAGATAAGGAAATATAAGAACTTGGGGCCTATCCCATTTCAATTTAGCCCACTATGGACCTCCCATAAAGATTTATTGGGTATTATTTCAGAAAATTGGTCTGCTTCAGTTTTGGGTTCACCATTTTACATATGGGAAGCAAAGCTGAGAAAAGTTAAAAATGCACTCAATACATGCGTCAAGCTTGATGTGTTTCTGGCTCAAAGAAGAACCAATGCCACGCTAGCTCTAGAGGTACACCAGCTTAACATGGAGGCATCCCAAATATCAAAGAAATATCTTAATAAAGAAGTAATCCTTCACCAAGAGTTACACGCATCCTGCGGGCAAGAGGAATAGGTTTGGAGACAAAAGTCTAGATGCCTTTGGCTTAAAGTAGGGGATTGGAACACTACATTTTCCACAAATAGTCATAGGCGAGGAGGAACTACAAAACGATTCTAGAAATACAAACGTCCGACCATGTCATCCATGATTTTGATAAAATTTAAACAAAAGCCACTCGGCATTTCAAAGCCATTTATTATTCTAAATCTGTCAACACTCCTACAAACAAGGCGTTTATGGAGCTTGTGCCTAAGCTAGTTAAAAGGAAGGATAACAACGATCTCATGCAAAGGATCATGTTAGTTGAGCTAAAAACTATCGTGGAGGGCATGGAGGAAGATAAGGCATCAGGCCCTGACATATTCAATGCAAGATTCGTCAAAGTGTGCTGGGAAATTGTGCACAAAGATCTTTTTAAAATGATTTTAAAAGCTCAACAATTTGGAAGAATTGGAGGAAGCACTAACTCTGAGTTTCTGGCCCTTGTCCCCAAAGAAAAATATGCTATGATTTTTTATAGATATCGGCCCATTTCTCTCTGTAACATCGAGTACAAGATAATCACCAAAATAATGGCAAACATATTAAAAAGCATCTTGCCTCGTATCATCCTAGAGAACCAAGGGGGTTTTATTAAAGGCAGGAGAATCTGGGATAACATCATATTGGTCCAGTCTAAAAAATCGTGAAAAAAGGAATGGTGGTGAAAATAGACTTAGCCAGTGGCTCTGGTAAAAAGAAATGGGAGAAGTTTTTTCGCTCCAAGAAGTTAAAAAAAAATCAACACCTTCGGCTCTGGTTGTGCTTGGCCATTTTCTTGCAAGATCGTGGCTCTTCCTACTATTAATGAGAGAAGAGATTCGGCTCTGGCCCATTCCTTGGAGGAAGCATTGATTTTCTGGCTCTGGAGTCGCTACTGGAAGTACATCAAGGTCGCAAACTCTTCAATATTTTGCAGAGTCTTTGACTGGATTTCCCTATTAGCTCAAGATATGCTAGAGTTTTCCCCCCTGCATGTTTTCATGGAGGTGGTTGTTGATCTCGGTTTTTGATTTCCAAGAAGTTACTGATTTTTCCATCTCCCCTGGTGTTGTGCTTGTGCTCTGTCAAGGCTCTTGTTTCTTGAGATCTTGAAGGGTGTCCAAGCCATTTCTTTAGCTGCGTTCTTTCTGCTGTTGTTGGAGCGTTCCAGGCTTCCTGCCTTTGGAATCTTTAGTGGTAGCTCAACTGCTGTAGTTTGTAGGATCCATCAACCTCTTGAGAGTTGATAATTGGGGTTGCCTCCCCTGGCACGCTAGATATTTCTGGTGCTCAGTTTCTCCCCAATGGACACCGGAGGGGACCCTCCTCCTCCTCTTGCACCTGATTTGGAAGCCTTCAAATGACTAATTTCCACTTGTGGTATGAGGAAAGGAGGTCCACTATCGCAGAGATTCATGAAGAAAGTTGACATACCCTCGGTTGAATTACCAGTTGAATGAATTTGCCGAACTTCATTAAATCTTGTTGAGTGAGGGCTTATTGGCCAATTTATAGGTCTTTGGCCTTCTCCTAAGGATATTGATGGATGCGTTCAAAGAAACTGGAGGCCCCTAGTCACTGAAGGTATAAAAAATCACTTCGTAGACAGAGGTTACTATGTCTTTGTATTTGATTCTGCTGAGGATCGTGATCTAATATTTCGAAATGGTCCTTACTTCATGGGCCGTCAGGGGTTTTATTTGAATAAATGGACTCCTAATTTCGATCCTACCCAAGATGTTCCATCTGTTGTTCTGGTTTGGGTAAGGCTCCCTCACTTACCTTTACATTGTCGGAGCTCAGAATCCCTGGAAGCCATTGGGAATAAACTTGGAAAATACATCGACAGGGCAAAAAGGAAAGACCAATATTCATGTGCAAGAATATGTGTTGAAGTGGATTTAGGGATAAGACTACCAGAGGCTATCAAGTTAACAGTAGCTGAATGGTCTCATATTCAGGAGTTAGACTACGAACAAATTTTTTTTAAGTGTCAGTTTCTGCCACTATTATGGCCATTTTGCCCAAAACTGCAAGAAAAAATCAAAAGAAGATCTTGAAAGAGAGAAGGATGATCAGTGGACACAAGTTCATAAACCAGGTATAGCCAAATAGGTCAACAGAAAGAATGGCAGTGAAGGAAAGACTAGGAATGGAATTTCAGTTGATGGGAAGACCCTTCCTAAAACACAGGATGTAGAATATCCCAAAGCTTCTTCTAATCATTTTGTTGTTTTAAGGTCTTCTGCAGATATCCTTGTTCCTGAAGAGGGCGAATTTCAACAACTAGAAGAACAAGATGGGGAAGTTGAAACAATTACAGGCCCAATATATCGATTTGGAGAAGCAATTCCGGAACTTCCTAGAGTTGGTGAATCCTTGCAGCAAAACCACTCTTCTCCAATTGGGGCCAAATCTTCTCCATCTTATGCTGAAATAACTAAGAATAAATCTGTTGATAGTTCAGGTTCTTCAAATGAAGACTCTATTGAGTAATTGTCTAAAAAGGAAGGCAGAAAGTCTCGAAAGGAGGCTAGAGAAGAAGAGGCGGATAAATTAAAGATGCAGGGCAGTGAGTCCACAATTGAAATGTCACTTGGAAGGAGTAAAAGGACTAGACCTCCAGATGGAGTAATAACTCCCTCTCTCCCAAGTAAGTAATGTAGATCGTCTTTGGGAATTGCAGGGGATTGGGGAATCTGTTAGAATATAATCCGTTAGGGTTATATAATGTAAATAAATAAATAGTAGGAAGCCAAACAGGCTGAGCGGAAGGTGAAACCCAACCGCCATGTGATTTGTATAAATATAGGCATTTGCATTGGAATAATAATCAATCGGGAGTTATTACCAACAAGTGGTATCAGAGCCAAGTTCATAACTCCTGCGTGCATGCCTGCCATTCTGTCTGCCTGCTGCTAGTCTGCTCTTTCAGGCTGCCTGCTCAGTCAGTCTGCCCCTGCGTGTTCATTATGTGTGTTTTCTGCTCATACGTTAGGTGAATACCTAACCCTAACTCGTGGTATACCTAACGTCCGCCATTAAAATACAAAAGAATTCTGCATAGCTTATTTTACCCTAAGTATTTGCGTGAAGTCTAGCAATAGCAAGTCCTGCCCCTTCTCACCTTCTCGTTGCCTTCACCACTCAAAATGGCAGCCTGAACAGCTGCGCCATAGACCACGGCTTCATCCTGGTTGATGGGTTAAACAGAAAAAAATAGCATCTCTTTGTTAAGAGGTGAACTCCGTTTACTGCCATCGTTGAAAGCTAATGCCTGCGCATCTTGCTGATCAAAGTTTTCATAGAGTTATCTAATGGCCGATGCTGAAGAGGCCATTTCTACTGAATAGCACAAGCCAAACGTTGTATTGTGGAGCAGTCTGCGCTGTGACCTAATTCCATTGTCTACGTTTTGAGCTGTTTGACGTTGCCTTTCCTCTACCATCTGCACTCACACTGCGTTATGAGGAGTTTGTATATCGTGTTGTATATGCCACTTACTGTTTATTAGGGTTTCCTTTCACGCCTCCTTGTCTTAGAACCAGAGTTTGGAGCTTCCGCGATCTCTGGGCTCTGGATGTTGCTGCAGCAGCATAGAAGCAGTATTATTATTATATAATATTAATGCGTTGAGAGACTGCATATTGATGCGCCTTATCGACCGCATATTGATGCGTTGAGAGACCGCATAAACCCTAATCTTGTTTTGACCTAATAAAGTGACTGCGATCTGCGTGAAGGGTGTGCCTGCCGTGTCAAAGCCTGATATATTACCAGCGTGGAGGTTGTGTAACTATATCCACCCATTTTACACCTGCGTGGAGTTATTACCAGCGTGGAGATTGCGTTGAGTATATCTCCTCCACCTCGTGGAACAGAAAATGAATATCTCATATATGCGTTGATATTGTGATTGGCATATACTGATATAAGCGTTGATGTAATTCCGTTGAAGATTGTTGCATCTTGTGAGGCCGTTTCTTTCAATCTTGCCTGAGGTCCAGACCGCTGAAAGAAAAGTGCCCTTCAGGGAGAAGGTTCTTTACACTGTAATCTCGCTTTTCATCTTTTTAGTATGCAGTCAGTTGCCCTTGTACGGCATACATTCAACAACCGGTGCGGATCCATTTTATTGGATGCGTGTAATTCTGGCTTCTAATCGTGGAACTCGTATGACTGATAGTTGATAGTTGTGGATCATTGAGAGACTGCGTTGGAGACTGCAGCCTTGTTTGAAGACTGCGTTACTGCAAACAATAATTTCAAAACCTCGCTGTGGAAACTCTCCCAGTCGTAGATGTATATGCTCAGAACCTGACTGAGAATTGTATGTGGAGATTCACGCTGTCTGAAAGCTGCCTAGAGATTCACACTGCCTGAAAGCTGACTGAAAATTGTACGTGGAGAATTGAAAACTGAAAGCTGCCTGCCCCGAATTAGACTGCTGAAAACCTATTGAAGACTGCCTGACTGATCTATGCGTTGAGAAATAATACTGCGTGCCTGGTGCTGCGACTTGAAGACTTGAAGACTG